>CAUHTR010001478.1:0-25742 GCA_959609185.1 Schmidtea polychroa | reverse complement strand
TCGTAAGGGTATTGGTCGTAAGGGTATTAGTCGTAATGGTATTGGTAACACTCAACCCCCCACCTACCCATTAACTATCTACTAGTTACTAACAACCAGGTCTCAAACAACTAAATACTAAACACTTACAATCAACTAGCAACCAGGTACTAAGCATTATCAACCTACAACTATAACAACACTATACCAACTACCAAATACAAGATACCAACAACTTAGTACCAACAATCAACTAACAACACATAAAAATAATAGCAATTAAATACAAAATATTCTTCATCACATACACTATCTTCTTATCAAAATCTAAAAAGTCAACCAACTACCTACAACCAACAACTATGTACTAACAAATTGATCTTTAAAAGAAAAATACTCATCACTTGAAAAATTAGATGGAAAATTAAATGAACTCAAGACATCAATAACTTGGTAAAAATTGATTAAATAATTGCAAAAATTTAAATTTACTCAAAATAAATATCATAAAAATATAATTAATAGACAAGAAAGAATTCTATTCATTAATCATCCAGTAAATAAAAAAATACTGATCATTCAAGTTGAATCAACTAAGATAATAAATTAATAAGATAAGATTTAGTAGATAATTGATTTAGATTGAATAAATTAATTGAAATAAAATTAATTTTAATTATTTTTTTTTAAAATAATACATGTACTCAAATTGATTGACTGAATGCTCAAAATATTCAAAAATCAGTATAAATTCATTAAAATTATCAATGTCATCAATCTACAATAAAAATAATTATCATTAAATTCCAAAAGAGACTAGAAAACTAACAAACCAGAAAATTCATTCAAATGACAATAATTGGTATATTCAAGCGAATTCTCTAATAAAATCATCTAAAAAGAATCATTTCGCCTGAAATATCTCTATTTTTAAAGATTAGTATCTTATCGATAAGTACTTGTTAAATATCATATATTCACCTCAAACTAACAAGATTCCTTAAAATCCCTTAAATGACTATATTTCTACCCTTAATCAATATTATTACAAATAATTCAATAAAATCATCTAAAAAGCATCAAATTTCCCAAAAATAACTCTATCTTTAAAGATTAGTATTTTATCGATAAATATCCTTAAAAGGTTATATATTTACCTCAGACTAATAAGATTCCTTAAAATCCCCTTTAAATGACTATAATTCTAACTTTAATTCGTATTATCACAAATATTTCCCTATAAAACAGGTAAAATCATTAACTCTAAATAATTTATAAAATCTAATGATAAAACCGGTTATAATTAAATTTTTGTTAATCACTGTACTCGAAATTTAAAATAAATATTGCTTGAAATTTGACTGTACAATATAACTGAGTAGTTGCATAGAAAGATTAAATTTATCCATATTTCTTCAAATGATCATTTTTACCGATATCCAACCGATTTAATTACTAATTAAAATCACCCGATAGATTTCTCCCAATAAAGATCAATTTTCTTTAGTCGACGTTTTAAATCAATATTTCCAACTTTTGTCGTTGTCCGTCTAAATAAAGATAAAAAATAATTTAAAGTTGATATCAATCCCAATTATCTGTAAAGTTTTCATTGTCAAAACCAAGTAAATAGATTATCCCTACTTAATAAAACATTGTTCTAAAACATAAATCTAAATTAATTTACTGTGCATTAATCACAACCTAATAAAACAATATAATTATTATTGATTCATAACTAATGTATTGCAATTTCCCTTAAAACATTGATATTTTACCAACATCATCCTTAAAAGATCATATATTCCCATCTTAACCCATCCTTCATTAAATTCAATCGAATATATCTCCCTTACAATGATATATTCCTACCTTATCCGATCTCTCATTAAATCTAACCAACTATATCTCCCTTAAAAGATCATATTTTCCCATCTTAACCGATCTCTCATTAAAGTCAATCGACTATATCTCCCTTACAATGATATATTCCCATCTTAACCCATCCCTCATTAAATTTAACCAACTATATCCCCTCAAAAGATCATATTTTCACACCTTATCCGATCTCTCATTAAATCTAACCGACAATATCCCATCTTATCCGATCTCTCACCAAATATTTCTACCCTTTTAAACATCTAACCGAATATATCCTTCAATTCTATCCACTTGAATCCTCCTTTAATTCACTCAATCCTCTTAAAATCCTTAGAGAACTTCAAAAATATGACTTAATTGTTACAGACACCAAATATTCTTCCATTGAAATAATTTAGTAGCTAAATAATAAGAGCCCACTAAAAGATCAAAAATCAATATTTTCTACAAATATTCACCATCAAATACTGGAGATGAAATATATTGTTTGATTATAATTCTTCATCGATTCAACCAATCATTTTCAAGCAATAACAACAAACTAAATTTCTGTATATCCTACAATAATTATCAAGTAAATTTTAAGTCCTTGATAAGGTTAACTGTTTCTTAGCTTATGTTTTTTAAAGTGCATCAAAGTGTAAATATTCTTAGAAAATTATTGAAAAATTATTTATTTAAATACATTACAAAGTCATCAAAAATCACTTAATTATTAACCTAATTGTCAATGAAATTAATTTTTATTTAAAAACTATTCAATAAAATACAACTAATTATCAAGAAATTAATTAAATTTATCAATTAAATTTATCAGTCAACATGAAATTCTTAGAAAATTATTCAATATCCTCATAAAAATTTATCCACTTGATTATTGTAAAAACTCTAATTATTAACATTGAAAATAAATTTTATTTAAAATTAAAAAACCAATCAATAGAAATACATTCAATTATCAAGAAATTAATTAAATTTACCTTAGAATTAGCATTAAATTACAGAATTTCACAAAAATAATGGAAATTCACAAAAATGATAAAAATTCACAAAAATAATAGAAATTCATGAAAATGATAGATATCCACGAAAAATTACGGAAATTCATGAAAATATTAGAAATTCACAAAAAATGATGGAAATTCATGAAAATGATAGAAATTTACTTGAATAAAACCATCAACTCTAAAAATTATCAATGCCTTAAACAACAAATTTGTCTAAATAATCATTCAAATAAAAGCATTAAATACCTTTACGACTAATACACTTACGACATGTTGAATGTGAGTAGTACCCTTGTGAGCAATACCCATAGGGGGACAGAATATTTTTTCGGATAAACTCAGAGTATATATTAATTAACTCATTCAAATTTATCATTGAATCAGTAAAATTATCATAAATTTCGATAAAAATTCTAATGTGGTAAGCAATGAAAAGAGAAATATTCTTTAAACTTAGATAAAACTAACAATGAAGGTGGTAAGAATCATTAAAGTGAGAAAATTATTCATTACTCGATGATAAATTCAAATGGATGAAAATAATTGGTAGAATAATTTATTAATGGGCATAGATAAGAAAAAAGGTTGATAAGAATGGAAATATATTAATTGAATTTATTTAAAATTATTTCATAAAATTCATAAAAAAAACTTTTAAAAGAAATATTTGTGGAGATGTTTTAGGTGAAAATTAATCAAAATCGGCGGAATATAATTGATTAAATATCGAGGATGGGGGTTATAATTAATGGAAAATCAATGGGATACAAATGATTAAATAGTGGAAAATCCGGGAATATAAGTGATTAATTAATGGAATATTGAGAATCGGAGGAATATCAATGAGAAGGATATATAATTTAAACTAGTTTATTACATAACAAGCCGCGACTAGTTTATTACATAACAAGCTGTGAATGGTATTTTACCAACATTTTTAAAGTATGTAATTTAATTTTAATTTTATTTTTAAATTGTACATATTTTGAATATCATTCTATTGTTTAATTCCGATAATAAGTATAAAAAGTCTATAATGATTAATAAATTAATATCTTGTTAACATTTACCAGAGAATTTAAAAAACTTTACTTAAAATTTAGTGAAGTATTTAATTTTGATTGTACTTTATAAGACATATATTTGAGTATTAACTTATTTTGATTGAAGTATCACATTCAATATTATGATTTTTTTTTCTAAATTGAAATATTTTAGTGTAAAATAGTTAATTTGATAATAAATAGAATACAATATTAAAGGACTTTTTGAAAAAAAAGTTACTTTCTACTGCCTAATCAATAAGTTTAAAAAGTTTAGAACTGTTAATAAATCAATTTCTTATTTGCATTTACATATAAATTTTTTATTTTTAAATTAAAGTATTAAATTGATGATTTAATTTTAATTGTATTTGAATGATACATTTAATTTACTTTGATTGAAAGGAGTAATATAATTCATATTATGATATTTGTTTTCGAAATATTTAGTGTAGAATAGTAAATTTAATAATATATAGCTATTATTACAAGTACTTATACAAAAAAAACACTTTTTATTTCTAATGTTTTATTCCATCAATAAGTTTAAAAGTATGTAACTGGTAATAGATTAATTTCTTATTTACATTATTCGAGAATTTGAAAAACTTATAAAATTTATATTTTTAAAATTTAATTTTGATTGTATTTTCTAAGACTTATATTTGAATATTTAACTTATTTTGAATGAAAAGGGTAATATATATATATTATTATCTTTTATGATCATTGTTTTTGAAATACATAATGCAAATTAAAACATTTTAGTAATAATTTGCTATTATATTAGAATTTATTTTAGTCAAAAATTAAAAAAAAGATCTAATCAATAATTCTCAATAAATTATCATTCACGGCTTGTTATGTAATAAACTAGTCGCGGCTTGTTATGTAATAAACTAGTTTAAATTATATATCCTTCTCATTGATATTCCTCCGATTCTCAATATTCCATTAATTAATCACTTATATTCCAGGATTTTCCACTATTTAATCATTTGTATCCCATTGATTTTCCATTAATTATAACCCCCATCCTCGATATTTAATCAATTATAATCCGCCGATTTTGATTAATTTTCACCTAAAACATCTCCACAAATATTTCTTTTAAAAGTTTTTTTTATGAATTTTATGAAATAATTTTAAATAAATTCAATTAATATATTTCCATTCTTATAAACCTTTTTTCTTATCTATGCCCATTAATAAATTAAAATCCCTTAAATGACTATATTTCTACCCTTAATCAATATTATTACAAATAATTCAATAAAATCATCTAAAAAGCATCAAATTTCCCAAAAATAACTCTATCTTTAAAGATTAGTATTTTATCGATAAATATCCTTAAAAGGTTATATATTTACCTCAGACTAATAAGATTCCTTAAAATCCCCTTTAAATGACTATAATTCTAACTTTAATTCGTATTATCACAAATATTTCCCTATAAAACAGGTAAAATCATTAACTCTAAATAATTTATAAAATCTAATGATAAAACCGGTTATAATTAAATTTTTGTTAATCACTGTACTCGAAATTTAAAATAAATATTTTCTTTTTTCTTATCTATCTTTTTTCTTATCTATGCCCATTAATAAATTATTCTACCAATTATTTTCATCCATTTGAATATATCATCGAGTAATGAATAATTTCCTCACTTTAATGATTCTTACCACCTTCATTGTTAGTTTTATCTAAGTTTAAAGAATATTTCTCTTTTCATTGCTTACCACATTAGATTTTTTATCGAAATTTATGATAATTTTACTGATTCAATGATAAATTTGAATGAGTTAATTAATATATACTCTGAGTTTATCCGAAAAAATATTCTGTCCCCCTATGGGTATTGCTCACAAGGGTACTACTCACATTCAACATGTCGTAAGTGTATTAGTCGTAAAGGTATTTAATGCTTTTATTTGAATGATTATTTAGACAAATTTGTTGTTTAAGGCATTGATAATTTTTAGAGTTGATGGTTTTATTCAAGTAAATTTCTATCATTTTCATGAATTTCCATCATTTTTTGTGAATTTCTAATATTTTCATGAATTTCCGTAATTTTTCGTGGATATCTATCATTTTCATGAATTTCTATTATTTTTGTGAATTTCCATTATTTTTGTGAAATTCTGTAATTTAATGCTAATTCTAAGGTAAATTTAATTAATTTCTTGATAATTGAATGTATTTTTATTGATTGGTTTTTTAATTTTAAATAAAATTTATTTTCAATGTTAATAATTAGAGTTTTTACAATAATCAAGTGGATAAATTTTTATGAGGATATTGAATAATTTTCTAAGAATTTCATGTTGACTGATAAATTTAATTGATAAATTTAATTAATTTCTTGATAATTAGTTGTATTTTATTGAATAGTTTTTAAATAAAAATTAATTTCATTGACAATTAGGTTAATAATTAAGTGATTTTTGATGACTTTGTAATGCATTTGAATAAATAATTTTTCAATAATTTTCTAAGAATATTTACACATTGATGCACTTTATAAAACATAAGCTAAGAAACCAGTTAACTTTATCAATAACTTAAAATTTACTTGATAATTATTGTAGGATATACAGAAATTTAGTTTGTTGTTATTGCTTGAAAATGATTGGTTGAATCGATGAAGAATTATAATCAAACAATATATTTCATCTCCAGTATTTGATGGTAAATATTTGTAGAAAATATTGATTTTTGATCTTTTAGTGAACTCTTACTACATAGCTACTAAATTATTTCAATGGAAGAATATTTGGTGTCTGTAACAATTAAGTCATATTTTTGAAGTTCTCTAAGGATTTTAAGAGGATTGAGTGAATTAAAGGAGGATTCAAGTGGATAGAATTGAAGGATATATTCGGTTAGATGTTTAAAAGGGTAGAAATATTTGGTGAGAGATCGGATAAGATGGGATATTGTCGGTTAGATTTAATGAGAGATCGGATAAGGTGTGAAAATATGATCTTTTGAGGGGATATAGTTGGTTAAATTTAATGAGGGATGGGTTAAGATGGGAATATATCATTGTAAGGGAGATATAGTCGATTGACTTTAATGAGAGATCGGTTAAGATGGGAAAATATGATCTTTTAAGGGAGATATAGTTGGTTAGATTTAATGAGAGATCGGATAAGGTAGGAATATATCATTGTAAGGGAGATATATTCGATTGAATTTAATGAAGGATGGGTTAAGATGGGAATATATGATCTTTTAAGGATGATGTTGGTAAAATATCAATGTTTTAAGGGAAATTGCAATACATTAGTTATGAATCAATAATAATTATATTGTTTTATTAGGTTGTGATTAATGCACAGTAAATTAATTTAGATTTATGTTTTAGAACAATGTTTTATTAAGTAGGGATAATCTATTTACTTGGTTTTGACAATGAAAACTTTACAGATAATTGGGATTGATATCAACTTTAAATTATTTTTTATCTTTATTTAGACGGACAACGACAAAAGTTGGAAATATTGATTTAAAACGTCGACTAAAGAAAATTGATCTTTATTGGGAGAAATCTATCGGGTGATTTTAATTAGTAATTAAATCGGTTGGATATCGGTAAAAATGATCATTTGAAGAAATATGGATAAATTTAATCTTTCTATGCAACTACTCAGTTATATTGTACAGTCAAATTTCAAGCAATATTTATTTTAAATTTCGAGTACAGTGATTAACAAAAATTTAATTATAACCGGTTTTATCATTAGATTTTATAAATTATTTAGAGTTAATGATTTTACCTGTTTTATAGGGAAATATTTGTGATAATACGAATTAAAGTTAGAATTATAGTCATTTAAAGGGGATTTTAAGGAATCTTATTAGTCTGAGGTAAATATATAACCTTTTAAGGATATTTATCGATAAAATACTAATCTTTAAAGATAGAGTTATTTTTGGGAAATTTGATGCTTTTTAGATGATTTTATTGAATTATTTGTAATAATATTGATTAAGGGTAGAAATATAGTCATTTAAGGGATTTTAAGGAATCTTGTTAGTTTGAGGTGAATATATGATATTTAACAAGTACTTATCGATAAGATACTAATCTTTAAAAATAGAGATATTTCAGGCGAAATGATTCTTTTTAGATGATTTTATTAGAGAATTCGCTTGAATATACCAATTATTGTCATTTGAATGAATTTTCTGGTTTGTTAGTTTTCTAGTCTCTTTTGGAATTTAATGATAATTATTTTTATTGTAGATTGATGACATTGATAATTTTAATGAATTTATACTGATTTTTGAATATTTTGAGCATTCAGTCAATCAATTTGAGTACATGTATTATTTTTAAAAAAAATAATTAAAATTAATTTTATTTCAATTAATTTATTCAATCTAAATCAATTATCTACTAAATCTTATATTATTAATTTATTATCTTAGTTGATTCAACTTGAATGATCAGTATTTTTTTATTTACTGGATGATTAATGAATAGAATTCTTTCTTGTCTATTAATTATATTTTTATGATATTTATTTTGAGTAAATTTAAATTTTTGCAATTATTTAATCAATTTTTACCAAGTTATTGATGTCTTGAGTTCATTTAATTTTCCATCTAATTTTTCAAGTGATGAGTATTTTTCTTTTAAAGATCAATTTGTTAGTACATAGTTGTTGGTTGTAGGTAGTTGGTTGACTTTTTAGATTTTGATAAGAAGATAGTGTATGTGATGAAGAATATTTTGTATTTAATTGCTATTATTTTTATGTGTTGTTAGTTGATTGTTGGTACTAAGTTGTTGGTATCTTGTATTTGGTAGTTGGTATAGTGTTGTTATAGTTGTAGGTTGATAATGCTTAGTACCTGGTTGCTAGTTGATTGTAAGTGTTTAGTATTTAGTTGTTTGAGACCTGGTTGTTAGTAACTAGTAGATAGTTAATGGGTAGGTGGGGGGTTGAGTGTTACCAATACCATTACGACTAATACCCTTACGACCAATACCCTTACGACCAGTACCCTTATGACCAGTACCCTTAGGGGGGTCAAAACATCCTGTCGGATAAACTCAGAGTATATATAATAAAACTGATCAATAATAAGTATTTATTGAATGCGATTTTTACATTGCAATAATAAGTTATCAATTAAAAGAAGAATGTTTTGTAAATTAGAATTCATTAGTCTTTCATTGTAATTTAAATTATTTTGAATTTCACGTGGTGTTTTAAAGTGATTGAGTTGTGGTTTTTGATGAAAATTAACATGTTTGTTAAATTTAGACATTTTGAAAAGGTTTTCTATTGATTGTAATTAAACATATTTTTGAAGACAGATAAAAAATTAATTTAAAAGCATTTCATAAAATACAATAAAGAATACTTAGTTGGTTGTTAGTAACTAGTTGTAGGTATCTGGTTGTTTGAGAGTTAGTTAGTACGTGGTATCTTGTTCAAAGTATTTGTTAGCATCTAGTTAAAAATATTTAGTAACCGATTGTTGGGAACTGTTGAATTATTATTATTATTATTATTATTATTATTATTATTATTATTATTATTATTATTATTCCATTAAAATTTCCATTAAAAAATTAACTTAAAAAATTATTTCATTAAAATTAACTTAAAAAAAATTTCCATTTAAATTTTCATTAAAAATTACATTTCTCAAAAAAGTTGGTGGTTATTCAATCTTTTGATAATAAATTTAAAAATCTTACTTTAATTTACTTATTTAGCTTTAATTTAAAATTTGAACCATTGGTTACTTAATTTTAAATTTTGAACCTTAATTTTCCTTAATTTATCCTTAATTTACCTAATTATTCTTTATTTCTTAATTTTACACCATAATTTACTAAACAACTAATTATAACCCTTATTTTCATATTTAACTAATAATTTCATGTGGTCATTGATTGAATTGACGAAGATTTGCATCTAAAATTAACATTGAAAATCCCAGAAAACTTTCATCTTAAATTGACTTTAACTTTAATATTTTAGACCATTGATTACTTAATTTTAAAATTAGACATTAATTTACTTATTTAACCAATAATTTCATTTGGTCATCTGGTTGTAAGTACTAGGTATCTAGTTGTTATTACTTGGTTGATGATGCTTAGTACCTGGTTGTTGACGGCTGTGAGTAGTAGGTATCTGGTAACTAGTTGTTAGTATCTAGTTGTAGGTATCTCGTTGTTGGTGGTACTTGGTAGGTGGTAGCTAGTCGGTTGTAGGTACTTAGTAGTTGGTTAATAATGCTTAGTACTTGGTTGTATGTACTTGGTAGATGGTTGTAGGTACTTAGTAATTGGTAATTAATGATTAGTACCTGGTTGTTGTTGGTTGTTAGTACTTGGTATCTAGTACCTAGTTGGTTGATAGTACTTAGTAACTAGTTAATGGGTAGGTGGTTGTAGGTACTTGGTAGGTACTTAGTAGTTGGTAATTATTGCTTAGTACCTGGTTGATGTTGGTTGTATGTACTTGGTAGGTGGTTGTTGGTACTTAGTAGCAGGTAACTGGTTGTTAGTACTTGGTATCTAGTACTTGGTATCTAGTACCTAGTTAGCTGGTTGTAACTAGTTAATGGGTAGGTGGTAGCTAGTTGGTAAGTGGTTGTAGCTAGTTAATAGGTAGGTGGTTGTAGGTACTTAGTAGTTGGTAGTTAGTTGTTGTTGGTACTTAGTAGTTGGTTAATAATGCTTAGTACCTGGTTGTTGACGGCTGTGAGTAGTTGGTATCTGGTAACTAGTTGTTAGTATGTGGTTGTAGGTACTTGGTAGGTGGTAGTTAGTTATTAGCTGGTTGTTGTCGGTTGTTAGTACTTGGTACCTAGTTGGTTGCTTGTTTTTGGTTGTTAGTACTTGTTAGATGGTTGTAGGTACTTAGTATCAGGTAACTAGTTGTTAGTAACTAGTTGTAGGTACTTGGTATCTGGTAATTGGTTGTAAGTATCTGGTTGTTTGAGAGTTATTTAGTACGTGGTATCATGTTGAAAGTATTTGGTAGCAGGTAACTGATTGTAAGTACTTGGTAGCAGGTTGTTAGTAACTAGTTGTAGGTATCTGATTGTTAATACATGTTCATAAGTTACTGGTTGTTGGTACTAAGTTGTTGGTTTGTTGTTGAATTATTATTAAAATTTGTCTTTGAAAAATATTTCATAGAAATTTTCATTAAAAATTATCTTAAAAATTTCCATCTAAAATTATCATTGAAAAATATTTCATAAAAATTTCCATTAAAAATTAACTTAAAAAATTATTCCATAAAAATTTCTATTAAAAATTACTTAAAAAATTATTTCATAAAAATTTTCATTAAAAAATTTCAATTCTCAAACACCTTCTATTATTTCAACTTTTTGTTAATAAATTTTAAAATCTTACTTTAATTTACTTATTACATTACTTATTTAAAAAATTATTACTTTAATTTACTTATTTAACTTTAATTTAAAATTTTTGACCATTGATTACTTAATTTTAAAATTTGGACCTTAATTAACTTTAATTTAATTTTTTAGAACCTTAATTTAGTTATTTGAGCCCATTCATTACTTTAATTTAAAAATTTGAACCATAATTTACTTTAATTCAAAAATTTGGACCATTATTTACTTTAATTGAAAAATTTGAACCTTAATTTACTTTAATTTAATTTTTTAGAACCATAATTAACTGTAATTGAAAAATTTGGACCATTATTTACTGTAATTTAATTTTTAAGAACCATAATTTACTGTAATTTAATTTTTTAGAACCATAATTTACTGTAATTCAATTTTTAGAACCATTATTTACTGTAATTCAAAAATTTGGACCATTATTTACTGTGATTCAAAAATTTGGACCATAATTTACTTTAATTGAAAAATTTGAACCTTAATTTACTTTAATTTAATTTTTTAGAACCATAATTAACTGTAATTGAAAAATTTGGACCATTAATTACTGTAATTTAATTTTTAAGAACCATAATTTACTGTAATTTAATTTTTTAGAACCATTATTTACTGTAATTCAATTTTTAGAACCATTATTTACTGTAATTCAAAAATTTGGACCATTATTTACTGTAATTCAAAAATTTGGACAATAATTTACTTTAATTGAAAAATTTGAACCTTAATTTACTTTAATTTAATATTTTAGAACCATAATTAACTGTAATTGAAAAATTTGGACCATTATTTACTGTAATTTAATTTTTAGAACCATTATTTACTGTAATTCAAAAATTTGGACCATTATTTACTGTAATTCAAAAATTTGGACCATAATTTACTTTAATTGAAAAATTTGAACCTTAATTTACTTTAATTTAATTTTTTAGAACCATAATTAACTGTAATTGAAAAATTTGGACCATTATTTACTGTAATTTAATTTTTAAGAACCATAATTTACTGTAATTTAATTTTTTAGAACCATTATTTACTGTAATTCAATTTTTAGAACCATTATTTACTGTAATTCAAAAATTTGGACCATTATTTACTGTAATTCAAAAATTTGGACCATTATTTACTGTAATTTAATTTTTAAGAACCATAATTTACTGTAATTTAATTTTTTAGAACCATAATTTACTGTAATTCAATTTTTAGAACCATTATTTACTGTAATTCAAAAATTTGGACCATTATTTACTGTAATTCAAAAATTTGGACCATAATTTACTTTAATTGAAAAATTTGAACCTTAATTTACTTTAATTTAATATTTTAGAACCATAATTAACTGTAATTGAAAAATTTGGACCATTATTTACTGTAATTTAATTTTTAGAACCATTATTTACTGTAATTCAAAAATTTGGACCATTATTTACTGTAATTCAAAAATTTGGACCATAATTTACTTTAATTGAAAAATTTGAACCTTAATTTACTTTAATTTAATTTTTTAGAACCATAATTAACTGTAATTGAAAAATTTGGACCATTAATTACTGTAATTTAATTTTTAAGAACCATAATTTACTGTAATTTAATTTTTTAGAACCATTATTTACTGTAATTCAAAAATTTGGACCATTATTTACTGTAATTCAAAAATCTTAGCACATAATTTACTGTAATTTAATTTTTAGACCCATTATTTACTTTATTTTAAAAATTTACCACGCTTTTTTAGTGTAGACCACCTTTTTCTATTGAAATTCTCAGGACCAAGGAGACCCGCATTAATTTACTTTGAAAATTCCATGCTTTTTTAGTGATAATCAGATTTTTGTATTGAAAATATCCTGAGACCTTAAATTACCATGCTTTTTTATTGAAGACCAGCTTTTTGTATTGAAAATATCCTGAGACCTTAAATTACCACTCTTTTTTATTGAAGACCACCTTTTGCTATTGAAATTCTCAGGACCAAGGAGTCCCATCTGAATTGACCTAGAAAATTCCATGCTTTTTAGTGGTAGTCGGATTTTTGTATTGAAAATATCCTGAGACCTTAAATTGCCACTCTTTTTTTATTGAGACCGCCTTTTTGTATTGAAAATCCCAGGACCATCGAGACCCCCTCACTATAGTATGATAAATCCTTGGCTTTTTTATTGATAGTCGGTTTTTGTATTGAAAAAAATTTTTTGTATAGAAAATCCCAGGACCATCGTTTTTGTATTGAAAATCCCAGGACCATCGAGACCCCCTCACTATAGTCGGAAAATTCCATGCTTTTTTAGTGGTAGTCGGATTTTTGTATAGAAAAAAATTTTTTGTATTGAAAATTTTTTTTTATATTGAAAATCCCAGGACCATCGTTTTTGTATTGAAAAAATTTTTTTGTATTGAAAATCCCAGGACCATCGAGACCCTCTCACTATAGTCTGATAAAAAAAAATTTGGACCAAAAATCCCTGAAAGCAAAAAAATGAGTTGGGAACAATTGCGTAATAAAAAGTTGGGAACAATTTACCCCCCCCCCGGGGGGGGGGGGGGGGGTAATTGTTCCCGCGGGCTACTAACTACCTACTAATATGAATTTTCTTTAACTTACTGATTGCCGACATTCTTCTTATAATTTAACTTAAATCCTTATTGTTTAACTAATTATTGTTTAAATCAATGGGATAAGATCGAAGAGCGAAACGATCAAAATTCACTAAAATCGATATTTTTTACAAATCAACAAAATACTTCACCCAATTTACCACCAAAATATCCAACGAGATCATAATTTTTTAATGATTCCCATTGATTATGATTCTTTAATTAGAGCCTGATATACCTTAAAATTTAACACGAAATAATCACAAATTTCAGTAAATTCTACAATATTAGTTAAATTACAATTAAATTCCAGATATTTCTTAATAATTGCCATCATTTTCCTTAATAAATTTAACTGGTTTCCCAGGTAATTTTCAATATTAAAATTTCATCAATGTGTAAAATGACTAAGTAAAAATTGAAAGGTTCGTGGAAATATTCTTAGAAGACATTGAAAAAATCATTTTTTCAATCAAAATTCAATGACATCAGTCATTGCTACCATCCGAATTAAATAATCTATCCTATTACTTGATTACGGTAAAAATCCTAATTAGCAACTTCTGTCATGAAAAATAATTTTTATTCAAAATAAATCACCATTAAATATTCCTTTAATCAAGATAAAATTCACAAAAATGATAAATTCAATTATAAATATGCCAAATATCTCCTCAAGGCCATAACAAGGCATTATTGCGCCCTGTGCGGTTCATATATCTGGCGCCTCCAACACGCGAATTCAAAACATCCTACTATAATAATTATAATATTCATGTTAAGATTGTTGACTATGTATTCATCTCCAGCTATTATATAAAATGTAGTAATGTTCTTAAAATTCTGTTGCTAATTGAAAAAATGACAGGAACCCATTTTGTGGACCAACATTTTATAAAATACACACCTACGAAGGCACGCTAATGGACCAGTCCAACCAGTAATGTTAAAGATAGGCTTGCTAGGATGTCGTTTTTTTTCGTTCATGTCATTTATTATTTTTTATTTATATTTTTTAATTTTTTGGTGACATTAAAAAAATGTTACATTCCAATATTGCGCTCCTTTCAGATGTGCACCCTGTGTGACTGCACCGCTCGGACCACCCTTGTTACGGTCATGTATATCCTAAACCCAGAGTATCATCAATAAAATTATCAAATTAAATAAAAATTTATAAAATCAAATATTAGACTCACTTTGACAGATAATCTCCCTGTAAATTATATAAATTAGTCACTATTATCACAAATTTCAATCAATATAAGAACTTTGCTAAAATATTGTTCTCAGGTAAGAATATTCATTGAAAAAGGCCGCAGAAGCAAGATTATGGTAGAATTACAAAATGACAGTGAAAAACTTTGATAAATTAGCAATTGAAAATGAAAAGTAGGAAATATTATTCAGGAAAATTATTCATGGAAAAGGACGAATCTACTTAAATTAAATGTTCGAGATATTGATCTGCCGTCAAAGAAGCAACAGGAAAATATTTGTCTTATAATTAAACCAATAGACTCTAATCGAGATTTTGATGTTTTGACATCTGGAAATTGATTGATATGCCGAAGAGTCACATAAGGGAGGTAAATACATTTTCTTTTCCTCTTTTACATTGAAATTTAAAGAAATATTTCCATCTTGAATTTCCAAAATAAATATTGATCTTTGATTGAATCAGCTGGAACCTGCTGTTAAAAAATGTTTGGATCCACTAAATTTATAAAGTAAAACTTATAAAAATAAATATGAAACACAACTTTTATTTAATAAATATTGAAATATGATATTGTGAGTTGAAACGCAATATTCAAATAAATATAATACTACAAATAATTATAGTAATAATAATAATAATAATAATAATAATAATAATAATAATAATAATAATAATAATAATAATAATAATAATAATAATAATAATAATAATAATAATAATAATAATAATAATATTAATAAGAACTTTTTTCAATTTACACCTTTGATTTCTTTTAAATTGACATATTTATTAAAATATTGACTATGAATCAATAAAAATGTTTTATTTTATATTCAAGAATTTTAATAATAATATTAATAAAAATAAATTTATGATGTAAAATATATGAATATGATATAAAATATATGAAAAACTTTAATAATATAAATATACGTAGCACGGAAAGTATGCAATAAAGTTGAATCAACAATGTTGTATACAGTGTTGTAATTTTTGCGTCTCGTGCATATTACTGATGAGGGGTAAAATCTCTAATCTTGTCTATTATTGGGACTTGTACTGGGTATCACAAAGCTTACGCTGTTTTATTTTTTGTAAATCATCCGGCAAAAAAAATTTATACTTTATAAATTTAAATTGAAAATATTGTTTTTTATTAAATTTAATTTAGACTGATGAAAATAATTATTAATTTTAGAAATGTACTTGATATTTTCTTTTGCTTTATAAGATCTTAAAAATTAAATCCAGACTTATATTGTTTTCATGATTAATTCTTTTATGGTTATGTAGAAATAGGAAAACTTGTTTATTCATCCGTTATCAAATACATTCAGGAAAAACTTAAATTTTGAGAAAATGAGATTATATTTATGCTGAAACAATCAAAATCATTTACAAAATTAATTCTGTGGCGTGTTTATATTTTCTCTTTTTAGTGAAAAATAATTTGAACAAAATAAAATTAAAAATAAAAATCAATAATTTTTAAAATTTTTCTTTTTTACCGTTTCACTTTTATAATTTACTTTTATAACTTTAAATGCAGAAAAAAATTAGAAATTTCGTTTAAAAATTTAAATCTGATATTAAATTCGTGATTTTTTATAAGAAAATTGAAGACATGCGAGCACTTGAAAAACAGATGGCAAAGTAATTATAAAGAATAATGGGAATTTATTTTAAATAACCAACAGAGTTTCAAGATTTTAAATTCTTGTTTGTTAATTAATAAAAGGTTTAAAAAATCGACTTTTAATAGTTAATTAAAATATTGTCCATGAAATTTGTAGTAATAATTATGAGAGTAAAGAAATATAATAATAATTTATAATAAACCAATTACAAAACCAGATCACCGTGATCTCGAAATTGGAAGACTAATGGAAAAACGTCTGTATGTGTAATGAAATGAAATAATTTCACATTAATTTTAATAAATAAATATAATGTAATTGCATCTTCTACATCGGGACTTTAGAGTACATAAGGTTACCTAATCAATCACCTACAAATTTGGATTTAAAAATTTTCATGTTGAACTTGAAGAAATATTTTGAAATAATTCCTAGAGAAGTAAGTCAATGCAAAAATAATGCAACCAATATTTAATATGGCTGTTGTAATTCATTCTTTGGGATATTATTAGAAACGTAATCACAATTTGGTTTTTCAATTTATCTCACAGAAAATACTGATGCAAAAAATCAAAAGAAATTCGAGAAAAGTTATCAGCAGGTAATTGAATTTCTTGTTCAAACAGTGGTGAGATTACTAGAACTATTTAGCAACCCAACTGAATCAAATCAAACGTCTACACACAATTCTAAATCAGTTCTCAGTAGCCATTGGAAACTGTTTTGATGGTCATGGATTGCAGTACATAAATGTACTAAAATGAAGCCGAAATTGATATAGCCATATCTAAATGGCTTATCAATTCTATTACATCAAATAGGTCAAATTATATAGTAATATGTAGTAAAGTCTCTTGAGCACTTTCAAGGCCATCACAATGTCATAAAATATATCAAGATCAAATATATGTAAATTGAATCATTTTATTTTTTAAATTTAAATTCTATTTAATTATTTAATTTATAACATTTTATTAATTCATTTTTTTTGGTTTGTCTTAATAAATTTTAGTTATTATTATTATTATCTTTAATTATTAATATTTTATTATTATTACTTATTTATTTTTACTTTATTAATTAATTTTATCTATTATTATTTTTTTATAAATTTTTTTTACATTTACTCTATTACAATATAAAGCGTAAATTATAAAAAGAATTTTGAACAAAATTTTAAGTAGTAATTATTCTATTTATTATAAAATAACGCTGAGTTACTTCTAGATAAAATAAGTATTAATTTTTCAGAAAAAAACAAAATTTTCCATGAAAATAATAATTCTTACTTAAAACTAATAATCTAAATTAATCGGACAAATGAATTATTAAATGTAAAAACACATTTTAATTAACTAAGTCAAATTATTCACAATATACATAATTTTCAAAAGTAATTATACAAAAGTAATAAAAAAGTAATTATAATATTCACTTTTTTATTTCTTCAGCTTCTTTCGATCAACGTTTCCTTTTGCTATTTGATTTGATTCCTTTTCCCTTTTTTGTATCTCCTATTCTATATTTTCTTTTTCCTTAATCTCCTTAATTCGTTTTTACCGTTCGCCTATTCTCGTTTCTTCTTACCCTAACTGAGGCAAAATGCCGATTATTTTGAATTTCGACTGCTTTTAAATCAACGGGAGACAAATACTGGAATCATGGCTAAACAACACACAACTTGGCGACAATAAACCCACAGATTTCCTTCGTCAGCTAAAGCAAAAATTGGAGTACTTTTAACCAAATATTACTAATTATGGATCGAACGAATTAGTAAAAGAATTTTTATGGGAGCAATGCCACCAGAAATAAGACGTATTTTCGCAGCCAGCAGCAATTCAGACATAGAAACGCTAGCAAACATAGCAGATAAAATCAATGAAGAAATTTATTCGACTTTATTCAAACTGTATCACAATTACAAATAGTCACTCGATGTGCACCTTTCTTTCTTAGACACTTGTTATCGTAAGGTCGGTTGCTCAAGCAGTAATGAACTTTCTGGTACGATAAGTTATAATTTTTCTCTAGATTTACTTTAGTTAGTTTCTCTTGAAATCTATTAATTTGTAGTTTCTCGCTAGCTTTGTTTGTTCGACTAACTGGCAACTCGTCTCTGTTCAGTTTTACCTTTTATAGTTTTCTAAACAACATTAATTTCTCAGGTGATTACCGACATTCATCCCGCCATTATTTTAATCCTTGTGGAGATTACTGACATTCTTCTTACGTGTTAGTTATTCGTTATTTCAATCTTATGGGATGGATTATTTTTTATCCCACTTCCCAATTAGTCGGGTCTTAGTGTGCTCCGGATTTTCCTCATTGCTCGAGTTTCCCGTTACCTCCGGCTTCACGCTTGCTCGGGCTTCCCATTAACGATTAATTAATTTTTAATTAGTATAGTTCTTTTTTTAGGGACCCCTCAATAAATTTTTGAGTTCTGAGTTCGAACAACACATGATAAAAAAATTTTTTAGTGAAAAAATGTAATTAAATATAAATAGTAATTTAATATTGCTATATAGATAATGAGTATTTTTTGGTATTTTAATGTATATTTATAGTAATTAATAATTACTATTTTCAAATAGGCTTATTTTAAGAAACTTGAATTTAATATATATATATAATATATATATATATATTATATACCATTAAAATTCTATTAGAGGGAGAGAAGAAAATACTTATCGAGAAACGATAAAGAAAAATTGGAATTATTCAAATCCCATTGGTCAAGTCAGAAGACAGTTTTAACCAGATAGAAAAATTCAACTCTTTCGATTTTAGCTATTCACAAAATCAATTTGGGAATTTTATATTCATCAGTTAATTTAGAGTTAGAGGATTTTTCGAACGGGTACGCAAACATTTATTTTTATTCCTTTTATAAAGAAGATAGCGTTTCACTCGGGGTTGAAATTTAACGATAATAAATACTTAGGAAAAGAATTGTTCGATTTCTGGGTCAATACTACATCACGTTAAATTTTGGGGAACCACCCTCATCTTTCACTTTTATCGGGCTGTTGGTGCAACTTAGGACCAGCATTGATCTCTTAGTAATATTCTTTTAGGACGGCTCGAATAACCGGAACGAACCTAACAAAACGATTGACTAAAACGTTCGATTTACAAAACTGAGTACAGCAAAGGAGAAAATGAATTGCTAATAAATTCTATAAATTGAGAAAGGACATTTTGAATTTCCAAATTAAAAACTACAAATATTTGGAAATATGATTTTTAATTTTATTAAAAAAACAAAGTTGTAGAATTCTCATTTGGTCTAAAACTGATCAAAAGTGGACCACATGTTTATCCCGAGCTTCAAGTTATAAGCATGAGTAATTACTGCTTATTCGTCAGCGCTACAAAAAATACTGATATTACTCAATTCTAAAAATAGACAAAAATTTAATTAAATGGAAAAACAAATATTTTATTATTGAAAAGTAGATGGAACCAATTCTTGCAAAAAAAATGCATTAATTTTAGTGACTTCCCTAATATATTTTTCTTTAGTAATCATGATGTCGTGAAACACAACCCAACCGGGCTGTCGATCAAATAACGCGCTGGACGGGTGAATGTATACAATCTGGTTGTCAGCAATCGTTCGATATCCATTTCCGGGCTCCTTGCGAGCAGCATTCCGGCGGAAATAATACAAAGAAATGGTGTTTTGAACCTCGACAATTTTGTTGCCACAAGAAACGATTTTCAACTGACACCTGTTCATGATTTCAACCAATTGATTCCGAATGTTTTGAGCCTGTTTCATTGTGGAATACCGAATGAAGTTGGTTTCACACCAGCTTTTACTGTATTGATTGTCTCGCCACAAAATGTAAATGTACAACATTGTGATATGGTCTCCCTGTGGTCGATTCAATTCCTGTTTCTTTTGATTAGCTTCGCTAATCCGATTAGCCGGTTTTTCAAAAACATTCTGAACGCACAGCATGGCTACTATTGTCAGAATTTCTTCCGAACAATTTTTATACGATGACATAATGAGGATTTTCGATAAAAATCGGATCAAGAGGAAAAGCAGCCATGTATCTGCCTAAATCTGTGAGACTACCCGATTCGTGCAATGCAGCAATATCTGTCAGTTCTTTTATTGCTTCAAGTAAACGGTCGCGACCGGGAGGACTGATGAAATCGAAATTCTCCACGTCTAGAATTCCGATTGATTTCAATTGAAGGACGGTGTTGGCGAGGTTGGCTCTCTGGATTTCAGGGATTGAATATTCCAGCATTTTTCTGTACTTTTTTCACTGAATAATCGATAACAAATACCTCTGCCAACTCGCCCAGCGCGGCCGGCTCGTTGATCAGCTTGTGCTCGAGATACATTTGTTGTTATCAGTTGATCAATACCCAACATGTGATTGTATACTTTTTGTTTTACTAATCCCGGATCAATCACATATATTATTCCTTCAATTGTTAAACTTGTTTCAGCTATATTTGTAGCAACTACAACCTTTCTACAATGTTTTGGGGTTGGCTGAAATATTTTCGACAGTTCTTTTTTAATTAAAGCAGAATAAGCTGGAAGAATTAAAAGATCAGGAAGATTTTTGTCGGAATATCGATTCTGTTTTTTAATCATATTACAGCAAGCTTCAATTTCTTCTTGGCCTGGCAGAAATACAAGAATATCACCTTGTTTATGTTTTTATGAATTTTCATTACTTTTGTTACAACTTCGTCAATATATTCACTTTCTGATTTCTTGTATTTTATTTCACTTGATACAATCTACCTGGTATTTTAAATATTTTAGCATCATAGAAATATTTGGAAAATTCTTCGGCGTGAAGAGTGGCTGACGATATAATTAATTTTAAATTTACACGCTTCTTTATTAAATCCTTGAGAATACCAAATAAAGCATCGGTTTGTATTGTTCTTTCGTGAGCCTCGTCAATCATAATTACTGAGTAATTATTCAACATTGGATCGCTTTGTATTTCTCTAATTAAAACTCCGTCAGTCAAATAATGGATTTTTGTGGAAGAACTAGTGAAGTTTTCAAAACGAATAGAATAGCCCACTATTTCACCCAACTGATAATTCAATTCTTCACTAACACGGTTTGCGAGAGAAATTGCCCCAACGCGTCTCGGTTGAGTACAAGCAATATTCCCATTTGATGTATAACCTTCATCATACAAATACTGAGGAATCTGAGTTGACTTACCACAACCAGTATCTCCAGTAACAATAAGTATTTGATTTCTCTTGATTTCATTTAATAAATCGGTTTTACATTGAAGACTGGCAACGATTTTTGAATTTCCTTCATAGAAAACCTCTGCTCCTGGAACTTTTTGATTTATAATTAGAAATTTCGCATTCATTGTTAGATCCTTTACGTTTTCTAATAATATTCATTTCTAGGTGAAATTCTTTAAATTAAAAATATCAATCATATATATACAATGTATTAAGAAATCTATTCGAAATATATTCGTAATTAATTATGAATAATAAAATATTTTTTAAATTCTTATGAAAAATTAATAGTCAATTATTATTAACAATGAAAAGTAAATATTCAAACAAATTTTGAATTAATTTCTTAATATTTATTTATTATTATATTTAAAATTATTAATTTTTATATTTATTATTTTATTTATTTATATGCCAAATGAAAGTGTTTTACCTTCTAAAAAAATAAAAACAAATTTAAACCGAGACGTGAAGAGCAAAATATCACAACTATTACTGGGAGATTCATCATATGCTCAAAAGGAGTTAGCGGATGAATTAACCAAAGATGGGATTGTTAATTGTAACATTGAAACAAGACAAATATATGCTGGTTCTCTCGGGCATATCAATGATAACAGCCTTGTTTTCTTAGATGAAACTGGGTTAAATTTACACCAAACAAGAAACTATGATTATTCTACTCTCAACTCAAAAGCTGTAAGATTTGTAAAAGCTAACAAAGGTACAAATATTCGTTGCATGGTGGCTATCCAAACAAAAGTTGTGAAGGAGACACGCCGCTTGAACAATTAGGTGTATTGTGCCATCCTAGTAAAACAAATGGTAACGCTTTGACCCATGAAGTTGAAGTTAAGAGTATTCTGAGAGATGCTTTCAAAGTCCAATGAGCGCGTTCAACGAGACCGTTTGTTTGCAGATGGTAAGAGCTGGTTCTTAAGTGTTTTATGCCGAGGCTGGATGTGAGATGTTCAAAAAGATCCGATTCAAATTCTGCACCTTGGTCAGTGATGATAGAGGTTGGAATTCCATAACGTGAGAACCTGGTGGATACTAAAGCTTAAGCGACCGTGTGAGTGTGAGGTCACGGACCGGAATGGCCTCAAACCATCGTGTTTTACAATCAATCATTGTCAGGATGTAACAAAATCCGTCGTCTGCTGGTATTTTACCGACTAGGTCAATGTGAAGTGTGTCGAATCTCAAACTCGTTGAGAAAGGAGTGATTTTTGGTTTAGTTTATTTATTTTGGTTCACTTTGTGTTGTTGACAGCCTTCACATTCAGATACCCACATTTTACATCTTTGAATAATGAGAACCATGTGACTTTTTGGCGTAGGAGATGGTATGTGGACTTAATTCTTGGGTGGTGCAAGTTGTGAATGGCGAGAAATGCTTCTTTCCGAAGCGAATAGTGTAGGATTGGTCTGAGAGTGTTTTTATAAATTGAATCAAAATGTATACCATCTATTGTCTGTAGCGAGTCTTTAAGATGGATAAGATCTTCTGATGTCAGTGGGGTTGAATGGAGAACATCTTGAGTAATTTTTGGGGTTGATGAGATAGATGCTGAAATGTTTCTGGAAAGATAGTCAACGATTACATTATCTTTACCGGAGACATGGGCGAACTTAATGTCGAAAGATGATAGGTATGTTATCTAACGATTTACCCTGTTTGATGGGTATTTCATGGTGACACAGTGGATTTGTGATCAGTGAAGATTGTGAATTGTTTACCTTCTAAAATGTGACCAAAATGTTTAACAGTTAGAAAAATAGCAAGTAATTCTCTGTCAAATGCACTGTACTTTGCTTCTGCCGATGAAAGTTTTCTAGTAAAAAATTCTATTGGGAGTGAAACATTGTCTTTAATTTGATGAAGGACTGCGCCGGCGGCGATATTTGATGCATCTGTTGTGAGGGTGAATTGGAGGTCATGACTCCGGTAGTGAAGAGTTGTAATCTTGGATAGAGCGTCTTTGACTGTGTTAAATGCGTCACGTGTTGTGTCGGACCAGTTATGGTGGAGTTTTTCTTTCCTTTGTTCAGTGCTGAAAGAGGTGCCGTTATATGTGATGCGTTTTTTTATGAATTGTGACAGAAATTGAGAATATGTGAGAATATGTGACCAAAGAATCGGAAGCGTTTTTGAAAGAAATTGCATTTATTTACATTGATCTGTAAGTTATAACGATTCCATATGTCAAGAACAGTGTGTAGGTCATTGTTGTGAAGTTAGTTTTGGGGGGGATTGGAGAAGTTTTTGCCTATTGTGGTTTGTATGAGTGACGGTTCACAAAAGTGCAGCCTGGAAGACATTTCTGTGCATGTAACCCGAAGAAGTTTTAGTAAATACAAATGGGAATAACTTTTAAGGTTGATGGGGGGTTTGGCCAAGAACATCCTATGTAACATGTTCTAGCGTCCAGTGAAAACTTTTTGTGATAAAAACAAATCAGAGGTGGAAAAGGGTTCGACCTCTCAGTTTTTTGGGAGTATGGAATTTGTCGAGAGGGGTTAGTTAACGCGGTGACAGCTTTTGTCAAAGAGGATATCTGTTCTTGAAGCGAGGGGTCGGAGACGGATGAGATGGATGTTGGTGTGTTACGAATAGGTGGTCTGGTGATCAGTTTATCAGCGATTTTTGCCAGGTGGAAAGGATCGTCTGAATGGACGACGAGTAGGGAGGTTTGGACGTGATGTGGGAGCGCTTTTAAAAAATAGTGGCATAGGATAGCAGTGTTCTTTGATAGACCGGTATGAGTGTTTTCTAGTTCTCGTACGAGTTGAGATAAAAATGATGATGGTGCTTGGCCTGTGCATGGAGTGGGTTTTGATAGTTCTTGATTGATGAAGTGTTTGTGGGTGAGTATTTCTTATGTATCGCTGTTTTGATGGACTCGTGAGGGTTTTGGAGTCTAATGCGTCAGCAACTTGTGAACCTAATTCTAACATTAATTCGTCAGGTATCGCGTCTAACAAGAGGTCTTGTCTAGATTTATGGTTGGCATTTGTGCGCGACTCAAAAATGCGGAACCAAGATGATTGGGTGCCGTTTGAGTCTAAAAATATTAATTGGGTTCGACCGATGGGTGTGGATGAGTGATGTTCAATGTTTGTTTTGGAGCCACCTCTTGTCCTGAACAAAAATGTGACTATTGATTGTTCCGCGATTGAAAAAGGGTCGATGATGGAGACTCCGTTATTTAAGGTGAAAAACTCGTTTTCGTCTATTAAAAAATGTTTCGATAGGTCTTTCATAAAATATTGGGTTACACGGACTTGGAACAAGATTTTGTTGTAACGGACAGTTATGTTGCGCGATTTCTTATCAATTAAAGTTAGGTTTTTGGGTTTGAGATGTTTGTGGAAAAAAATATAGCAACATAATAATTGAACATTTTTAACATATTATAAATAAATTTAATAAATGAAAATGTCTTAATAAAAGTCTTAAGGACAATTATACATGTAATTTTTACTGTTTTTAAGGAAAGAAGAACATTTACCTTTGTCACTTCTGACACCAATTGTAGAGACATACAATTAATTCGAATAAAGAATTTTTTTTTAATTGTCATATCTTCTCCAATAATCAATATACTGACGAAAGCACGAACAATTGATCTGGAGATTGCATGGAGATTGTTGAAGATCTTGACCATCATCAGAGAGATCATTGCTAATAAGACGAAGGTTTCTGTTTCTT
>CAUHTR010001477.1:0-78476 GCA_959609185.1 Schmidtea polychroa | reverse complement strand
TTTTTTTTTTATTTTTTTTTAATTTTAATTTTATTTAATTACTTCTATTTATTTATTTTATTTTTTTTTCTCTTTAATTTTATTAATTAATTATTTTATGATGTTATATTTTTAATTACTTACTTTAGTTAATTTTTAATTTATTACATTTAATTAATTAATTTGTTTTTTAATATTTTGTTTTAATTACTAACGTTATTTAATTATTATTATTATTATTTATTTTATTTATTTATTTATTTATTTTTTTAATTTTACATTTACATTATATTCTAACAAGAACGTAAATTATAACAATAATATTTCAATTTGAATAAAATTTTAATTAGTAATTATTCAATTCGAATAAAATTTTAATTAGAAATTATTTAATTTATTATAAAATAAAACGCTGAGTTAATTTTAGATAAACCGGATATTAATTTTTCGGAAAAAATAAATAAAATAAACACGAAAATAATATTTCTTACTTGAAACTAATTATCTAAAATAATTGGACAAATGAATTATTAAATGATAAAACATATTTTAATTAACGAAGACAAATTATTCACAATATATATTTTATTATTCACATAAATTTAATTGTTAAAGTGCTTGTTTCGATTTGCATTCATTTCTAGACATAGCAGTTGCAATATGCATTTGGCGAATCTTATAGTGACCGTAGGCATAACTTTCATTACAATTGTACCAATACCTTTTATCGTCCAAACATTGGAGAGCTCGTTTTTCTGTCATGAAAGTATACAACTGATGATTGACACTTCCTATTCTTTTTTGTGGGATGCTCACTGTTCCACCATCAGTATACACTTTTTTATAGGCTTCATGTGTAAGATTAGAGTTTGTAAGTCTTATTCCTTTGGCTTTTAGAGTGTTTTTATCGCCTTGGAGTGAGTAGCACTTGGGTCGAAGAAACACCCATTCTTTATATTGATTTCCTTTATTCTCATCCTTAACTTTCCCGATTACAGAACAAATTTTATCAGAGGACAACGGATCGGTCACTGGATAATTTGAAGTATCTAGGAGCCCATCTTCAATCATTTTTGGATATAGTTGTAAGCGTAAATCTACATTTTTACACTCTAAAAAGAAGGAATCTGTGTCACCAGCTACGATATTAATTTGACAATTGAATTCTTCTCTATAACTCTGCAGTTCTTTATATTGAAATTGGTACATGCGAAGTTTGGATAAATCAAGTACGGTTTGTCCAATATACATTGGTCTATCTAAACACACAATTTCCTTATTGAGTATAACAGCAATGAGATCATCCGCAATCTTGATGCTACGACGAAACATAGGATGACTACAATAAGTTATCAATCTTTTGCTTTTGTTGCATAATCTCAAATTTATACGTTTCTTCAAGTTTTCCACAGTTTTACCGTATAAACTGTTGTTCTTTAACTTATAATAATCTCGCTGAAACGAATCCGTACTAGCTGCTCTCATTTTGGTATTGTAATCAATATATCCTTTGAAAATTAGCCACTTGTTTGAATTCTACAGCACGATTAACTTTTGTGACTTTTGCGCCGTAACTCAACCACTCTGTCAAAACTCTACCATTAACTACATAGTTTTTCTTAGGCTCATGAGTTAACAACAGCTTTTCAACTTTACTACCAGGCGGATAACAAAGCTCAGGAGCTATAGGTAAATCATCTAGTTTATCTTGTATACTATCAGGAATGACGATGTCAACCTCTAGAACATATCCACGATCTCCATCAAACTCATCCCCATTTGCACATCTTTCAACAATACCATTCATTTCAGTCTGATCATTTATCCATCTAAATTCCCCAACAGGAAGTTTTTGCGACAGCGCCCATCCATATAAATTATTAACATCTAGGTATGACATTTGTGTTGATTCATCAGCTTCAACATGATGTTTGTTGATAAATGTCATTCCACCACGAATACCAGCTTCAAATAAACGGTAAAGCTCTGGATCTTGAATAAGTTCTACCGGTTCAGGTAACTGTTTAATAGCTGATGCCCAACTTAATCCGGGTATGGAAACAAACGATAGAGCCTCAAGTCCATCTTCGTCAAATGTTTTTTCTCTGAAAGCTTCAAAAACATCGGCCAACAGAAAAACATCCAGCTTGAGATATACTAGCATGTAATCTAGCAGTGTCTCACAGTTGTATTGTTGCCAGATTCGATTTGCATGTATATAATCTTCTTGACTAACTCCCTCCCAAATCGGTGGTAATTCTGTTATTGACTGTAAAACATCCATTGATGTAGCCATATCATAAGGAAAAATGGTTTTACAAGTCATCATCTGTGATTCGAAAACATCTGAGGTCAGTGGAAGACATGGTAAATTTTTTGATAAATTTGCCAAGCTGCTATTTAAAAATTGTAAAGAATCAATGAATCTAATTCTTCTGCCTTTCGATGTCGCTGTAAGTGTGAGAAACTTTTCTGTTGATTGAGGAATAACATTTAAATTCCAATCAGGGAATTTTCCAATTGCATATTTTAATATATGATGAATGTCATATCCACGAAGATTATGAAATACAACAGGTAAAGACGGATTGATTCTTCTAGCCAAGTTGCAATCTTGACATGCTGCTCCGAGATATTGACCAGTAAAATGATCATGATCTCGAACAGGTATATTGATAATCTTTTTACAAAGGTAGCAATGAGTTTGATTCGTAAATTCTTCCTGCTGTTCCCAAGTGAGTTCCATCATTTCCTTTGATCCATTAATTTTATACCACGGATAAACTATGTCTGTAGCTATATCATCCAATGCTTGTATGAACTGAATGATACAGTTTTCCCCAACAAATGTTTCATTTCGGATCGGACAACCTTGATGAAGAAGCACAAATTCAGATGCAATCGGCTCATGTTTTTGGAAGTGTTTGTCATCTAGAGGTAATATCGATTCAAAGTCCGCGTAGACAACAAACTGCTGTTTTATAGTTTTACTCCAGTCTTTAAATTCGATATATTTATTCTCTGGCATTGAGTATAGAGTCGTCCGCTCCACATTCTTCCTACAAAGACCTATATGTCTTTCAAAAGCAGGACGTTTTCGAAACCCATGAAGACATGTATGACACCATTGTGATTGGATTCTGACTCCTTCTACTCTATCTCTGTAATTCAGCAGTCGATCGAGATTAGTTACAGCCAAAAAATGATAATTTAATTCTAAAATTTAGTTAATATTTTTAATGATTAAAGAAATATTACCTTCTTCAATCAATAAGAGATATATCTGAGATCCCGTCGAAGTACTTCTATATACCAAGTCAACGAACGGATTCTTGAAAATATCATTAGTTTTTTGTTTAATTGGATCTTTATTATATTTGAGAACATTGATCGCTAGATTAGGATTCATTGCTTCAAATTGGCAAATGTTAACCAACTTCATCGGAAACCAATTCAATTTCCATTTTAAGTCTTAAAAACATATATATATCAATGATTTTATGACATTATATAAATATATATTACCACTTAAATTATATTTCATTACTCTTTCTCTGTGATGTTTTATGTCATCATAATGTAATACGGCCAGTATGCTATATAAAAAGCAGAATTGATCATTATTTTGAACATTAACTAAAGCCTGACAGTTTTTCAGGTAATTTGGCGTTTTAATGTAACTTGAACCTAAGTAAATATCTTGATTTATATATATAATAATGTAAATAAACTTACCAGATACATGTATTATGTCTGATAATTTAGTTAAAATCATAGTAACTTCTAATATTTTATGAATTTTCCACCCACTACTTTGTTGAGTGTATTTCTCTAACTTTTCTTTTAATTTTTCAATTCCATCATTAATAAATGAAGATGACATTGTAATTGCTTTATTCGACAAACACCATTTTTTAATTTCACCATCCTCTTTGATAAACTCTGCACAAAGTCCAAATTCTCTACAAAATGGCTCAATTACAATTTTAGTTTGTCGCTTTGTGTGTAATACACACATGTTTTTACGATAAATTTGTATTTTTCGCGCGGTTAACGTAATTTTCTTGGATTTTTATTCATATATTATATAGATAAAATTTAATTTTCTATAAAATAGGCTCAATTACAATTTAGTTTGTCGTATGTTGTGTGTAATACACACATGTTTTTACGATAAATTTGTATTTTTCATACAGATAACGTAATTTTCTTAGGATTTTATTCATATAATATATAGATAAAATTTAATTTTCTATAAAATGGATTGATTAGAAATTATGTATCTTGTTCTGTGTGTAATACACACATGTTTTTATGATAAATTTGTATTTATTATACGTTAACGTAATTTTCTTGGATTTTATTCATATATTATATAGATAAAATTTAATTTTCTATAAAATAGCTTGATTAAAATTATGTATCTTGTTTGTGTGTAATACACACATGTTTTTATGATAAATTTGTATTTTTCATACAGTTAACGTAATTTTCTTAGGATTTTATTCATATAATATATAGATAAAATTTAATTTTCTATAAAATAGCTTGATTAAAAATTATGTCTCGTATGTTGTGTGTAATACACACATGTTTTTACGATAAATTTGTATTTTTCATACAGTTAACGTAATTTCTTAGGATATTTATTCATATAATATATAGATAAAATTTAATTTTCTATAAAATGGATTGATCTAGAGTTTAAAATGTTGTATTATTTTATTACTTTGTTGCAATATTTTTATAATCTTATAACAATTTGCTTAAATATTTTACATCTGGTGAAATATTTCCGAAATATGTTATTACTTTGTTGTAATTTACTGAAAGACTTCACAATTTATTACAATATTCTTTTTAATTTGTTGTCCGTCTTCGAAATAATGTATTGATTTGTCCCAATTAACATCATTATTTTATTACTTTGTTGCAATATTTTTATTATTTTAGTTACAATTTGATAAATATTTTACAACTTTGTTGAAATTTTCTGAAATATGTTACTACTTTGTTGTAATATTTTCTAATCTTGTTACAATTTGCTTAAATATTTTACAACTGTTGAAAATTTATCTGAAATATGTTATTACTTTGTTACAATTTTATGAAAACGTTATTACTGTTTTGCAATTTGATGAAAAATGATATTACTTTGTGGGTTCATCACATTATTTTTTATTAAATTATTATGAAAATGTTAAATAAGTCAACTTTAGCATCAAAATGTGTTTTAAAATATATTGAACTTTTAAAATACTGCAACGTAATGCATTTATTTTTCCTACCCCTTCCTTGATTTTGATTGGTCAGAATATATTTATTTTTCCTACCCCTTCCTTGATTTTGATTGGTCAGAATTTAATCATGTGTAATATATAAGCAGTAACTTTTCAAATGTTTGTCATTTAAACTTTTAATTTAACTTATATAAGTGAATAATTTTTTATTCTCTATCTAATATTAATGATTATTTTCTTTTAGTGAACGGATGCAGTTTATATAAATTTTGTATTGCCGAAAGTCATGAAGATGTGGAGAACTGTAAATCAGTTACATCATCATATTTCAAGATAAATGACTCTACCTTATCGGGTTACATATGTCCGGAATGTCTCATTATATCACCAGGTAGGTGGTTAATGTTTGTACGACAACACGGACACCATCTTAGAAGATTCGAAGAAACGAAGAGCAGGATGATCACTAAAAGTAATACTCTTTCTACTATTAACAATTATTAATTTTTTATAGTACAATCGAAAATGAATACATCATACGATCCTAAGCAGATTAAAGAATATGTTACAAGTTATGTTATTTAAGTTGTTTAATATTAATTATAAATATAGTTAGACAAAACTCTGGCACCACAAAACGAAAGTCAATATTTTACGGAAATGGAGACTCTAACATACAATTGTGTCCACGTCGGGAGTCTGACTTAAATGGTTCTCGTGTTGAATTGACAAGCGATGTATCTGCAATTAATTCTCCTGACATTGTTGTTCCAGATTGTCTCATCAAAGAAATAGAAGATCATATTCAACGAATGGGTACAGTAAAAATCCAATTTGGACTTTGTGCAGAGTTTATCAAAGAGGATGGTGAAATTAAAAAATGGTGTTTGTCGAATAAAGCAATTACAATGTCATCTTCATTTATTAATGATGGAATTGAAAAATTAAAAGAAAAGTTGGAGAAATACACTCAACAAAGTAGTGGGTGGAGAATTCATAAAATATTAGAAGTTACTATGATTTTAACTAAATTATCAGACATAATACATGTATCTGGTAAGTTTATTTACATTATTATATATATATAAATCAAGATATTTACTTAGGTTCAAGTTACATTAAAACGCCAAATTACCTGAAAAACTGTCAGGCTTTAGTTAATGTTCAAAATAATGATCAATTCTGCTTTTTATATAGCATACTGGCCGTATTACATTATGATGACATAAAACACCACAGAGAAAGAGTAATGAAATATAATTTAAGTGGTAATATATATTATATTTACTAATGTCATAATATACATATATTATTTTATTTAGAGTTAAAATGGAAATTCAGATTGGTTTCCGATGAAGTTGGTTAACATTTGCCAATTTGAAGCAATGAATCCTAATCTAGCGATCAATGTTCTCAAATATAATAAAGATCCAATTAAACAAAAAACTAATGAATATTTTCAAGAATCCGTTCGTTGACTTGGTATATAGAAGTACTTCGACGGGATCTCAGATATATCTCCTATTGATTGAAGAAGGTAATATTTCTTTTAATCATTAAAAATATTAACTAAATTTTAGAATTAAATTATCATTTTTTGGCTGTAACCAATCTCGATCGACTGCTGAATTACAGAGATAGAGTAGAAGGAGTCAGAATCCAATCACATTGGTGTCATACATGTCTTCATGGGTTTCGAAAACGTCCTGCTTTTGAAAGACATATAGGTCTTTGTAGGAAGAATGTGGAGCGGACGACTCTATACTCAATGCCAGAGAATAAATATATCGAATTTAAAGACTGGAGTAAAACTATAAAACAGCAGTTTGTTGTCTACGCGGACTTTGAATCGATATTACCTCTAGATGACAAACACTTCCAAAAACATGAGCCGATTGCATCTGAATTTGTGCTTCTTCATCAAGGTTGTCCGATCCGAAATGAAACATTTGTTGGGGAAAACTGTATCATTCAGTTCATACAAGCATTGGATGATATAGCTACAGACATAGTTTATCCGTGGTATAAAATTAATGGATCAAAGGAAATGATGGAACTCACTTGGGAACAGCAGGAAGAATTTACGAATCAAACTCATTGCTACCTTTGTAAAAAGATTATCAATATACCTGTTCGAGATCATGATCATTTTACTGGTCAATATCTCGGAGCAGCATGTCAAGATTGCAACTTGGCTAGAAGAATCAATCCGTCTTTACCTGTTGTATTTCATAATCTTCGTGGATATGACATTCATCATATATTAAAATATGCAATTGGAAAATTCCCTGATTGGAATTTAAATGTTATTCCTCAATCAACAGAAAAGTTTCTCACACTTACAGCGACATCGAAAGGCAGAAGAATTAGATTCATTGATTCTTTACAATTTTTAAATAGCAGCTTGGCAAATTTATCAAAAATTTACCATGTCTTCCACTGACCTCAGATGTTTTCGAATCACAGATGATGACTTGTAAAACCATTTTTCCTTATGATATGGCTACATCAATGGATGTTTTACAGTCAATAACAGAATTACCACCGATTTGGGAGGGAGTTAGTGAAGAAGATTATATACATGCAAATCGAATCTGGCGACAATACAACTGTGAGACACTGCTAGATTACATGCTAATATATCTCAAGCTGGATGTTTTTCTGTTGGCCGATGTTTTTGAAGCTTTCAGAGAAAAAACATTTGACGAAGATGGACTTGAGGCTCTATCGTTTGTTTCCATACCCGGATTAAGTTGGGCATCAGCTATTAAACAGTTACCTGAACCGGTAGAACTTATTCAAGATCCAGAGCTTTACCGTTTATTTGAAGCTGGTATTCGTGGTGGAATGACATTTATCAACAAACATCATGTTGAAGCTGATGAATCAACACAAATGTCATACCTAGATGTTAATAATTTATATGGATGGGCGCTGTCGCAAAAACTTCCTGTTGGTGAATTTAGATGGATAAATGATCAGACTGAAATGAATGGTATTGTTGAAAGATGTGCAAATGGGGATGAGTTTGATGGAGATCGTGGATATGTTCTAGAGGTTGACATCGTCATTCCTGATAGTATACAAGATAAACTAGATGATTTACCTATAGCTCCTGAGCTTTGTTATCCGCCTGGTAGTAAAGTTGAAAAGCTGTTGTTAACTCATGAGCCTAAGAAAAACTATGTAGTTAATGGTAGAGTTTTGACAGAGTGGTTGAGTTACGGCGCAAAAGTCACAAAAGTTAATCGTGCTGTAGAATTCAAACAAGTGGCAATTTTCAAAGGATATATTGATTACAATACCAAAATGAGAGCAGCTAGTACGGATTCGTTTCAGCGAGATTATTATAAGTTAAAGAACAACAGTTTATACGGTAAAACTGTGGAAAACTTGAAGAAACGTATAAATTTGAGATTATGCAACAAAAGCAAAAGATTGATAACTTATTGTAGTCATCCTATGTTTCGTCGTAGCATCAAGATTGCGGATGATCTCATTGCTGTTATACTCAATAAGGAAATTGTGTGTTTAGATAGACCAATGTATATTGGACAAACCGTACTTGATTTATCCAAACTTCGCATGTACCAATTTCAATATAAAGAACTGCAGAGTTATAGAGAAGAATTCAATTGTCAAATTAATATCGTAGCTGGTGACACAGATTCCTTCTTTTTAGAGTGTAAAAATGTAGATTTACGCTTACAACTATATCCAAAAATGATTGAAGATGGGCTCCTAGATACTTCAAATTATCCAGTGACCGATCCGTTGTCCTCTGATAAAATTTGTTCTGTAATCGGGAAAGTTAAGGATGAGAATAAAGGAAATCAATATAAAGAATGGGTGTTTCTTCGACCCAAGTGCTACTCACTCCAAGGCGATAAAAACACTCTAAAAGCCAAAGGAATAAGACTTACAAATTCTAATATTACACATGAACCCTATAAAAAAGTGTATACTGATGGTGGAACAGTGAGCATCCCACAAAAAAGAATAGGAAGTGTCAATCATCAGTTGTATACTTTCATGATAGAAAAACGAGCTCTCCAATGTTTGGACGAATAAAGGTATTGTTACAATTGTAATGAAAGTTATGCCTACGGTCACTATAAGATTCGCCAAATGCATATTGCAACTGCTATTTCTAGAAATGAATGCAAATCGAAACAAGCACTTTAACAATTAAATTTATGTGAATAATAAAATATATATTGTGAATTGTTTGACTTAGTTAATTAAAATGTGTTTTATCATTTAATTATTCATTTGTCCATTTAATTTAGATAATTAGTTTCAAGTAAGAAATATTATTTTTGTGTTTATTTTATTTATTTTTCTTTTCCGAAAAATTAATATCCAGTTTATCTAAAATTAACTCAGCGTTTTATTTTATAATAAATTAAATAATTTCTAATTAAAATTTTATTCGAATTGAATAATTACTAATTAAAATTTTATTCAAATTGAAATATTATTGTTATAATTTACGTTCTTGTTAGAATATAATGTAAATGTAAAATTAAAAAAATAAATAAATAAATAAATAAAATAAATAATAATAATAATAATTAAATAACGTTAGTAATTAAAACAAAATATTAAAAAACAAATTAATTAATTAAATGTAATAAATTAAAAATTAACTAAAGTAAGTAATTAAAAATATAACATCATAAAATAATTAATTAATAAAATTAAAGAGAAAAAAAAATAAAATAAATAAATAGAAGTAATTAAATAAAATTAAAATTAAAAAAAAATAAAAAAAAAAATAAATAAATAAATGATTCAATTGACCTATATTTGATCTTGATATTCCATGACCTTGAAAGTGTCCTGGAGTCCTCATTATATACTACTTCCGTTTGGGGATCATGCTTCATAGTAAGTTGTTTAATAATGAAAAATCTCGTAGCAGGAGTCGACGTTGTTCAGGGACTTGATGCAATAGTACTTGGAGGCGTTCGGATCAAAAAAGAAGAAATTCAATTTGGTGGATGTGCTGTCTGATCAATGAAGACCGTGATAAGACTGCCCTACTGAAAATCCTTGTCGCTGAATATGAAGTAAAACCAGAAATACGACCCGAGTACGAAAAGGAGATCGAGCACTAGATCAAGGAAGACTGGTTGACTCTGGGGAATAGCGACGATCATGTTATCTTCCTCTTGCTAGCAGCAGTGTAAGAAAACTAAGGAAAAGTCCGACAGGTTCTTGACTTTTGAGAGCTCAATAATTACATTAAGAGTCACACCAGAGATATTGATGTATGTGGCGAAAGTTTGAAGAAATGGCCACAAATTGGAGATCAAGTGGTAATGCTCGATTTAAAGAATGCCTATCTGCAGTTACACGTCAGTGAAGATCTTTAGGAGTACCAAAAAGTTCGATACAAAGGCAAGTTGTATTACTTAACAAGATGGGGATAGTCCTGGACTATTAGTGAAGGGATCTCAGTTGATCCTGGAATTTTCAATACAAATATCAGTCTACACTAAAAAATCCATGATATTTCAAAGTATTATTAAGGTGGGTCTCCTGGACCTGGGATTTTCAATATAAAATGGGTCCTCAATAAAAAGCATGGATTTTTCTAAGTATAATTAGGGCGGGTGTCATTGGGTTAGGGTCTCATTGGTCCTGGAATTTTCAATACAAACACAGGTCTATACAAAAGAAGCATGGATTTTTCTGACCATTGTGAGGGGGTCTCGATTGATCCAGGGATTTTCAATAAAAAAATCGATTCTCGTTAAAAAAAGCAATAGTAATTTAAGGTCTCAGGATATTTTCAATACAAAAAAGGTTCTCAATAAAAAGCATGGTAAATTAAGGTCCAAATTTTAAAATTAAAGTAAATTACGGGCTTAAATAAGTAAATTATGGGCTAAATTTTAAAGAAAGTAAATCAAGGGTCTAAAAATTGAATTAAAGTAGATTATGGCCTAAAACTTTAATTCAATTTTTAGACCCTTGATTCCCAAATATAGCCATTGATTTACTTTAATTTTTTTAAATTTATTTATTATTATTTATATTATTAATAATAATAATAATAATAATAATAATAATAATAATAATAATAATAATAATAATAATAATAATAATAATAATAATAATAATAATAATAGTAATAATAATAATTCAACCAAATATCTAACAACAAAAGACTTTACTAACAACACATAAAAATTAACTAGACTAAAATAAAGATACAAAATTTATTCATCATCAAGCTCTTCTTAATTCACCAAGTAGAATATTTGTTATATTCTTGTTAAAATCTAAAAGATCAACCAGATACTTACAACCAAATACTAACAACTTAATACTATCTACTAGATAGTATCTAGGTACTATTTACATTCAGATACGAAGTACCAACTATCAGTTGCTAAGTATTTTTAACTAGGTACTAACAAATAAGTACCAAATACTTACAACTAGATACCCACAACCAGGTGCACAATATTTACACTTGCTAGAAGTCCCTTCAACATAAGAGTTGAAGATGTTCCTGAGAATGCACAAGAGGAGTTATTATTACCAGCGATGCAGCAAAAAATGATTTTTCTTCAATGTCAATGACCAAATTCTGGATCAAGTGTTTATATTTGTTGGGGTTCAACAGGAGAGGCACAAAAATGAGGTGAAAAATCAATAAAAACACCAAATTCACAATAAAAATTTAAAGTGCAAAATATTAATTAAAAAAATCAAAAAATTAAAAATGAATATTTTCTGGAGGAAACTGGTATGGGCGGGTGCCAAATAATGAGACAAGTTCAACTATAATAAAATAAAATAAAAGGGGTCCTTAGAAGGAATAAATTACAAAAAAACAAAAATTAATTAACTAATGGGAAACCCGAGCTAATGGAGAACCCGAGCGATTTGAGAAAACTTGAATTAGCAATCCAATTTTTGTAAAGCAATTAAATTAGCCGACTAAAATTAAATTGGAGCGAGCCGTCAAAGGAGTCGGGCAAATTCCTCGAAGCGAATTAGAAATACAAGAGGAAGCGCGGGGGGAGTTATATCCAGACTAATTTGACAAAGTAAAATCAATTACAAAATGGGTATAAAAGCGACCGCAAGAAAACAGAATTGCCAGTTAGTCGAAGAAAAAGAAAACAAGAAGTTTAGCGAGAGCGACAAAGAAAACGTTAAAGTTAGTAGCAATTGAATAATTTAAATCGAACTTACCAGAAAGGGACATCTCCCATTGGAAGATCTATCCCTGCGTGAGATTTGTAGTTGTATTGAAAAGTGCAGACCAAAAAAATGGTTGTATTAAGTGTGGTTGAATTAATAAAAAGTGTAACTAAAGTGTAACTGTATCAGTCTTAAATAAAGATTTTGTGTTGGGTCGTTTATTTATTTTGAAAAGAACACAAGGGAGTCAGACAGTAATACCGACTTGCACAAAATACCCAACACCTTCATAACCTGTTCTGTCTTAGATCGATTTACACATGCTTTTTCCTTTTCCAACAATATACCTTTGTGAAACAGTCTTTTTATGCGTGTTGGCTATCAAATCAAAAATATAGAAGTAGACTTGTTGCAGAAGATGATTTGCGTTGTGCTCTTGCAAATACCGCTCCAATAATTTCTGATTTGGTAAGAAAGAAGCAAGCAAAGCCTACTCATTGACGCTTTTTCAGTTTTGCCACTCTAACATTTTCGTAGTTACAATTAATATTAATAAATCTTTGCTTTCTTCAGGTTTATTTATTTTTCAAATTCGATTGTGTGTGACTCTTAATTGTTTAATGTATATTGCACAATACACACTTGAAATATTGTATTTTATTCCTTTACAAATTCATTTTTAAAAAGATTAACCAAAACATATAACAAATCGGTAACAAAAAATATATGGTGCCATTAAATATAAATAAAATCAGATATTTAGAAGTCAAAAACATAATAGTTAGCTGCAAAAATGCAGTGACTGAGGACCAACCCTATTAATTTTATTGTTGGCATCGTCACAACTTGACGAATGTTATCAAGGGGGCACAGCACCTGAAAGGTTGAGGACCGCTGGCTTAGCGGTTATAGGCTTCAATTTTGTCGAGAAAATGATTTAATTAATTAGTAATTTAGTAAATAAATATACACACAATAACAACTATTTTTATATTCAACACAGCAGTAATAGCTTAGTAATAGTTCTTCCAGGTTTTACATAAAATCTATCGCCTATCTTAAATTCGGATTTCACAGATTGTGTAGTAGATTGGCTTGGAAACTCGAGTGGATATCGCAAAACATTTTGAAATCGGAGATTAGCTAGAACGGAATTGATATTAATAGCACTCATCGGAAAAGAATTATACAAAAAATGCTATCTTCTCGGCGTCACATCCAACTCGTACCATCGTCCTTTTCAACAATTATATAGAGTCTATATTATAGACATTATATAGTTTGAACGAAACTCCATGCTCGAGAAATATCGATCGAACATGACCACAAACCTCTATTTCACTTATCTATTCCAACCTTCGCCAGATTGGGAATTTTCTTGGTCCACAATCGATTATGCTCAAGAACACTGAGTGGCCATAGTGTGTTGTATCCACAGTCAGTCTCTGCCAAACTTCTTGCACTTCCAATGTTCCTTTGACTATTTTATACGTGATGGATCTACTCGTTTACAAGTTTGGCACTGTTCAATAATTTCCCTGACTGATGATTTGAAGACAGATGGATCCATTTTCCTGGTTGAGAACAATGTCCGGTTTACTCCAAAAGGAAGATCTGTGTGGCAACTCCGTAACTCTATGTTTCCATCAACCCTGTTTGCACTTAATGCAGTTTCTACGTTAGGTTCAAAACAGTTGCATCTAATTTCCAGTTGTGACAACCACGCGTTCGGAACCCTCGTCATTCTGTCTGCCTTGTTTAACTCTGTCGACACTAACTTCACCGTGAATTTTTAATCATATTTGTTTAAACATCTTAAATTGATGTCGGACCAATAATTCGGAGAACTCTTTGATCTATGGTCTAGATCAAGATGTAGGTCACCAAATATTTTATGTAGTTCAAATCAAATTCAGTAATTTTTCATCATTATTTTTTCAAGTATTTTTTTCAGTTTTATGTAGGTGAAATTGACGATTTTCAATGATTTTTAAGAGAAACTTTTCAGTTTTTAATATTAAGTAGGTCAAATACACATCCTATATATTTTTATTAATAAACACACACATAATCGATATAGTTTTCTAATAAATATGTAGGTCAAATACAAACATATACTATATAGTTTAATTAAGTCGACTTTAAAAACAGGCCAGCGCTGGATCAAAGTTGATTATTAAGAGTTCCTGACACTATATTTCTGCGATTAATGGTTCATTTCTAAGGGTTTTACTGAGGGTATCCAAATGTTTATTATTGTGATCCAAGGTAATCAAAGGTTTGGCAAGATTAATTTTGAAGGTTTTTATGAATGGTCAAAATCCAACAATAATATTTTTAAAATTAAAGTCATATCGATAGATGACCAAATTGTAGGTGTGTAGATAGAAGGATGCTCTACAATATGATGCTACTTATACCTTTGAGGGTTCAACCATGGTATGTTAAAACCTTCAAAGTGTCAGAAATTTTGATTTTCTCTAACATGATTTCAAATATTGGCACAATAATGGAGAAAATGTTGGACCATATCTTACAAGGTTTCACAAGGGTATAAGGTTACTAAGGTCAAAAGTTCAAAAACTTAAGTCTTAGAAATTTTTTCTGCACATTTTAATTTTTATTTTTAAAAATTTTGAAAACTTATTAAAATTTTTCTACTGTTTTAATATGATATATAGGCCGGACGAAAGAGGAGAACGTAATCTATCGAATGACATGAATCAATGTAGTGTTATTTATATTTAAAAAGATTTTCAAATTTTCAAATTTTAAAAATATTGAAAATTTTTCAAATTTAAGAAACTTGACAAAACATTCAAATCATGTAACGTTATATTTCGATGAAAAGAGCAAACAAATATCTATCAAATTACATATTATTATTATCATATAAATTTGTTGTAATAATTGGAATAAAAACTTTAGAATATAATCAGTATGTAAAAAATATTATATCAGATATTAAAATGTTAATTAATTTTCTTAGTATTAATTTTGTGTTTAGTTATTATAAAAATGTCAAAAAGTAAAGAATATATTTTAATTTATAATTTCTTTATAATCTTTATATCTAGATTACTTATTTGAAGTAATTTTAAAGAAGATTAAAGAATTATACACAGGAATAAAAAATACCATGGATTATTGTGCACCAGAGTTATTTGTAAATAAATATTTTGATTTACGAATATTCATATAGGACAACTTTTAGAGTTGCACTGCGATATTGTTCGAGGTTCAGAAATTAGATGCATTGAAAATCGCATTGTTTGCAAAGATTCTATGAGACTGTTATGTTCCAATGGGTGTACATGTCACTTAAAAAATATTAAGCAGTTCACATACCCCGGTCTACATAAAGTCTCCAATCAGGTAGTGAAACGTGATTCATCACTCCAAATGGCTGAGCGCCATTGTTCTGATGTTCAATTCCTTCTCTTCGACGACGAATTGTTTCTGTAATCAAAGGCTTCCTTACGCAGTATCTGTCATAGAAACCATGAAAATGTAATGCACGACGAATGGTGGACATGTAGGCATTCATAGAGCCAGTGTTAAATGCGGACACTGATTTGTAAAGGGAAGCCGACGATAAGTCACCACAAGTCGTTTCAGCTGCTGTTGTGTACGGATTCTCAGAAGTTTAGGGCGGCCTGAGCGTTGGTTGTTGACATGTGTCTGCTCCTGGCGGTATTTCTGCAGGAAGTAATTAATAGTTCCACTGGGATGTCCATTCAATCCAGCAGTTTCACTCTGAGTTTTTCCACAAAGTAACATCCGTAAATAATGCTTTTCTGAAAGTTTGTAAGCTCTCTTCGAGTAGCCATATTCTAAGAAAATAAACATGACTCACTGTCACCACTATTGTGTGTCTGGTGTGAGTAGTCATATTCTGTGTGTGAGTGACTGCGTGTGTGCATGCAGCATGTTAAAGGTGTTGGTAACCTTTGTTCCCATTGCTGTTAATATTTGCACTGCAGACGTTCATTATAAACTGTAATGTGTAATTAACTGCCTGACTGGAGACTTTTGGTAGGCCGGGGCATAAATAGATAAAATCCACAAATATTTCAAGAGTAAATATTTCATACATTTAATGCGGCTCATCGGGATATTAAGTTTGAAATCCAATTTAGTGGATTTCTGGAAAAAGTAAAAAACTTTAATTGGGATGTCTTTGTTAGAAATTTTCTATGTCTAAAAATATTTAGAAAATATTTTATAAAAAGAAGTTTTTTATTCTATTTCTGGAAAAATCAAAAGATTTTATGAAGTTTTTAAAATGAAATTTTTGAGAAATATCTATGTCGATTTTGTAAAAATAAAGCCATAATAAAAATCAAACTATTGTGATCATTGTGACCTGGTAAAAATATCTAAAAATGTTTTAAATGACTCACTGTTTTAATTATATCTCAACAATGACTTATCACACACCTATGACTCTTACTAATATGTTCGCCAAACTCTTGGGTGAGTCATGCTTTATTCAGTCAATCAGAAGCGATTGTACCATAGGGCCCTACTGACTAGTATTACTTAAGTACGGGAAGACTAAATATAATATGAATTTGTCACTTTTGTAATAAACACTGATTAGTTAAAAGATAATTGAAAATATTAGGTTGTCCCATAAGTCTCTTTCGCAAATGCGCACAAAGAAATTTTCATGCACGAACCTGTATGAAACCTGTGATGTTCTAAGTTCAATGTTATTATCATTGCATTCAGTCAGCCTTTAGCTATCAAATAGTTTAAATCAAATAAATAATAGTAAAGCCCTTTTTTATTATTGAACGATGGAAAATTAAAGAAAACATTTAAGACATGTGATGCTGCATTGTTTTAAAAAGGGTTTTAGATCTAGTGATACAGTAAATGAGATTTTTATGGTTTATGGGAATGACGTTACAAGTGTTCAAACAGTTCGCTGTTGGTTTAAGAGTTTCAGAGCCGGTAATTTTAATCTGGAAGACGAAGAACGTTGCGGCCACCCATTCACTACGAACACGGATCTAATCATAGCCATGGTTGAAGAAAATCCGCAATATACTGTTCGCGAAATAGCTAACAAGTTAGAAATTCCACGAACATCCGTCCATAATCATCTAACGAAATTGGGTTACATCAATCGTTTAGATGTGTGGCTTCCTCATGAACTGACTGACTCAAATAAACTTCAGCGTATTTCAACATGCGATCTTCTTCTCCAACGACATAATAGCCAACCATTTTTGAAGAGACTTGTCACTGGGGATGAAAGTTAGATACTCTATGAGAATATCCAACGTAAACGGTCTTGGACCAAGGGTACAGAAGCTTTAACTGTAGCTAAACCTGGCCTACATCCAAAAAAGGTTTTGCTATGCATTTGGTGGGATTGGAAGGGGGTAGTTTATTATGAGCTACTTCAGCAGGGTGAAACAATCAATTCAGCGAAATACTGTTGCCAACTAGACAATCTAAAGGATGCAATTGCCAGAAAACGGCTAGAATTAGCGAACAGACGAGGCGTTGTTTTTCATCACGATAACGCCAGGCCTCATGTTTCTTTACTCGTCAGAAATAATTTATTATCATTTGACTGGGATCTTTTACCTCATCCTCCATACTCTCCGGATATTGCTACTTCAGATTATTATTTGTTTCTTTCATTGAATAATTCTTTACGTGGTAAAAATTTTAATTCAAAAAATGATATAAAAATGTACCTTGATCAATATTTTGCCGACAAACCTGGGAAAGTTTGGGAAGAAGGCATTATGAGGCTTCCGGAGAGATGGAGAAAGGTAATAGAACAGAATGGATCATATATTATTCAATAAATTTTTATGAAATACAAATTATTGTTTATTTTTTTATTAATATGAAAACGAAAGAAACTTATGGGACAACCTAATATATCCTGCCATTGCAATCAGAAAGAGTAAGTTTTAGAATTTTTCAAAAGATTTTTACGAAGTTCAAATAATTTCAACATAAAATAATAGTGAATATCCTTGACGTGAGATCATAAAAAGAATAGGTCAAAGATGACTAGTTGTAGCGATAAGTCATGATGGTCTTGATCATTTCATACAAAGAAATCTCAATAATGACAAAGAGTTTTGTTAAAAACAGTGATTTGTTGGTTTGATCAAGTTTTCATTTTACACAGTGATTCCTTTATCTAGACAAAATGATTAAATAATATTCGAACGAATGATATTTGTTTTTATTCAATTCGGGAATGCATTAAGTAAATTTACATAAATATAAAAATGAATCTTCAAGTTATGGATACTTGTTCAAAATTAGTCAAACAAAGGTTAAACTTCCAAACCCTTCAAAGTATCGGTAAGAATCAAAATTATTTCAGTGAAAAGTTCAATTTGATTTTTCAAATGTTGAGACATAATAGATCTCACTTGTTGCTCTCTTCGGTTTTGAAGCCAATTGAGCTCAGCATCAACAGTTCGTATCACAATTTGTACACGTTTATCGACATTTTTGATAGTTTTCTCGTCTAATTTAGATTCAGAACTCCTTTGATTGCATGAATTAAAAATATTTAAAGCACACTTGGATAATTTTAATATTGACGGAATCTCCTTGGTTATGCCATTAATTTCTGCAAAATTATGTTTCAGGAAGCTTGAATCCACTTTGGCCTAGGAGTAGAATAAAAAATTAATTACTTTAAAATCATGGTTTTAGAATTTTATTGACTCACGGAATTTTTATATTATGAGTTTTTGTGGAACCCCTAACACTCACGGGATAGAAAATTGCTGAAGAGTCATTGGAAAAATATCAAAAATATCAAAACAGAGTCTTATTCATGAAAAATATAAGGCATTGCTTCCAATTCCTATTGCCTCCTTATCCAACAGAAACCAAACATTTTCAATGGGATTCATGTCTGGCAATTGCGCACTCCATTTGAGGCTTGACACTAGATTTTCCTGAATTACAAAATGACACAATATTATTCACTGTCAATAGAGGCACGTGCTAAGTAGATGCGACTTTTCTTTGTGACCATTCAGTCTTACACTGTCCAATAATAAGATCTCTTAAAAAAATCTGACAGTTCACTGGCACCTGGAGTGCGTAGTATGATTAACACAAGTACGTGAAAGTGAGCTCTGTATGAATATGCTAATTAATTATAACGTATATTACCAAATAGTATCACTACACCTAATAGTATCATTAATACTACACCATAACTAAATTCATTTATATTTAGTGATACTATTTAAATAATATCACCATATTAAAACATTGAAATAATCTGTCAACATCAAATTGTTTTAATATTCAGACGTATAAATGAATGGAAGAATTCAGAGTCTGTTGAGTATACAAGAAATGGGAATCCAAAACCACCAACATTTTCATTGGTCAATTCGTGGGTTAGGGAATCTTGGGATGATATGAAAATCGAAACTCTTAAAAATTCAATAACAGCAGCAGGTTTTAGCGAAAATTATGAGGATTGGCATATTGCCAAACACGATGTATATGGAGTGGAGTTCTGTAAGGCGTGGATTTCTTCAAACACCGAATCCCGATTAAATAACGAGTCTATACTTGATGAAAATGATTATTATGAGGACGTTGAGTATTTGGATGATGATGATGAATAAATTTTTGATAATTATCTAAACTTATTTTTTATTAAAATGACCAAAGCACTGAATAATATCACTATACTAACTCTAATATCTAATATATTTTTTTTTGATGATATTATTTTTATAGTATCACTGATACTATTCGGTGATATCCGTTAGTTAGATTTCGCACTATTAATGATAGGACGTCGTAAATTTTTGTATTTAACTTTATTGTAGTTCTTGCAATGTGATCTTACTAATGATTTTAAGCATTTTTTCTATTTTTGGGGGTGTCCATTTACCTATGACAACACTCTGGTATATGTGCTGTAATATTATAGCAATTAAATATTGTCTTTGTAACAATTTCGAAAGGTTAATTATTTCCACCAGCTCATACATGAGAAAGATTGATTTTTCAATTTCTTACATTTTTATATAATTTTTTAGAATTTTATTTTTGCATTTGTTTTGCACACAATTTTTGTGCATTTGATATTTTCTTACCATCAGAAGTTGTTAGCAGTTTCCTGTTTCTCCCAGAAATATGTCGATTTTCCACCTGTAATTTAGTTAATAGCCTTTTAAATAATTTTTAATTGGCTTATGACTAGTGCTGTGAAAAACTACAAAAAAACCCGCCCGGTTATCCTTTGCCCTGATATTCGGGTACCCGGGTACCCTACCTTAATTATTAATGAAGATTTTATGGCCTCTGGTTTCTAAACAACCAATGAAGCATGTGTTATTTTGTATATAGATTTTAACAGGTTGTAAGGAAATTGGTAAATTAAAACGTGTATTATTAATTAAAAATTCAATACGGTAATTAGAAATTAAGATAGAAATATGGTTCGAAATAAGATTTAAATTTAATATTTGAGAAATGCCATAGTATAAAATTACGACAATGGGAAAAGAAAACTGTATAACAAGAATCATTTTATTAACCACAACTCAAAACGCAATTTTTTAAACTCAAATAGTTCATTATTTTGTATTATATTAGCTTTATTACTCGACTTCATACCGGAAAAATTTAAATTATTATTCATCATGATTAATTTTACTCATCCAATTTTTACTAATTTATTCCAACATTTGGCTATATACAATATATTTTAGTCTCTTGTTGATCATAAGCGATGATGAACAATGTTAATGGATCTTTCGTATTTGACATTCGAACATATAACTGCCCATTCAAAAAACACTCGCCCATCAAATCCAAACCTGTTCCTTAATCGAAAAAAGCTGAGTTGAAAATAATACAGCTGATATAAAAACAGCAGACAGAATGACAGTTGAAAATGCCACATTGTTACTATCATTATTTTGAACGAGTTCTTGTGTTAAACACACTTATATTTTATGCTTTTTAATATCATTTTTAGGTTTTAATAATTTTACTACACTCACTTGACTTGTGAATAAACTTCCGATTTCTTGGTAGGTACTGCTGATTTTATTCAACCCTTGTATTAAATTTTGATCATTCTGATCTAAATTTGAAGAAAAATAATATATACAATTGGATATTTTGCACTAAGCACAATATAAAACTCATCATAAAAAATAACCGACATCATAGAACAAGGTAAAATAGGAAAATAAAGTTCAACCACAGTTTTACCAGGAGCGATTGATTATTAATAAACATACGTATTTGTCGGTGTTAAGAAAATTTTAATGTTTTAGGATTATGGATAAGTTATGAAAGCAGAAAAAATACAGTTGAGTGCAATTATGAAAGTTAATATTAACATAATTTTAATTGACAATTATTTTAATTAATTAGATTATCCAATTAAGCAATTGGACGTATACCAAAATAGATTAATTTAAACCGCAAATTCCTGGTGGCTCGGATGAAAGATATTATATATTAGGAGGACCGGAAATTTATCAATTATTATTTAAAAATTTTTAGGCATTTATTTTATTAGAAAAAAATACCTGGCAATCAATTATCTAATTTCCATCATTATTTATAATGGGTTACCAACTTTCCTGAAACTTTTCAAATATACATTTTTGGAAAAACTTTCATCTTTTAACGCAGAAAAGCTGTTAAATCAGAATTGACATAGAAATTCACGAATGCCCTGCTTTTTAAATTTTGTTCTAAAGAGTGGGATAGATAATAATCTAAAGGAGCTATGTAATGTGAATACGGAGGATGAGGTAAGACTTCCCAGCCTATCTGAATGATTTTCTCTTGCGTAGTTCTAGACCCATAGAGATAGGCTGCCAACTCTCCCGTTTTTGCCGGGAGTCTCCCGGAATCGGCTTTTGTCTCCCGTCTCCCGGTTAATTATGACCCGAGAGATGTAAAAAAAGTGCAGTTTTTGAAGTTTTAACTTTTATTTGATTTCTCTAAAATAATGATAGCCAAGATTTATTTTTGCTCAGTCACCGGAAGTTTAAGTTGTTTGTTCGCGGCGAGCAATTTTATGTTTTTCTTCTTACCCACGTTATTAGTCTGTCACTGTCAGGTTTTTTTCACTTTTAAAATGTAAAAAATGTAAAATGTATTATGTAAAAATAATTGTTTTGTTTAAATCTTTATGGTATTAGTCATCATATAGTTAAAATCACTAACATGTGTAAACCAAAAAAGTGACAATACACCTGTTATATTATTTCTTAAGCGTTATACTGTTCCCAATTTTATGATCTCCCGGGTTCGAGCTTGTGGGAGTTGGCAACCCTACATAGAGACTTGCGTTGTTTTTTGCAAGTCAGTCATAATAGTATGGCCAGGTTGCAGAAGATCAAAATGCCCTATGCCAATCTAATCACATCAAACGTATAAATGGACCTTCTTTGGGTGAAGTCTAGTTTTTGAAAATAGTATAGATTTTGAAAATAATTCACTAACTCCCAGTACATATTTATTATTTAGTAAAAAGTTTAAAACGTCTTAAAATAAAATGTATTACTTTGCGGTAATCTTAATATATTTAAAAGGAATAAATAATTTTCAGAATTAAAATAAAAACTAAATGAAATATGTTTTTACCTGGGTTTAAAGAGAGAGATTCGGTAAGACCGAGAATATTTTCACCAATTTTTGCGTATTCTATTTGTATACCTAAATAAAAAAAGATTAAAATAAATTTATGTTAAATCAAAAAGAAAATTATTGACTCATATTCAAAAATGAATTAAAGATGAATTTGAAATAGAAAATAATAGATAAATGGTGAATAATAGATAAATGGTGAATAAAAATAAAGATTTTCTAATAATGATGCATAAATTGTTGAAATTTCAAGTTTTCGATAAATATTATTAGATTGGGCACCGCTGGCACAGGGCACCGCTAGCACAGTACCCCCCCTCCCCCCTCCCCCCGGTCGTAAAATTTTTAAAAAATGCTAAGTCTAAAAGTACATTTTTTTCACGGTCAAATTTAAACAAAGACATATGACTCATCAAGGTCATTTAAACAAAGACCATGACTCATCCTATGACTCATCAAGGTCATTTTCAAGGTCATATGACTAATACTATGACTCATCAAGGTAAAAAAATTCCAAGGTCATTTCCAAGGTCATATGACTCATACTATGACTCATCAAGGTCATTTTCAAGGCCATATGACTCATCCGATGAGTCATAAAAATTTTCAAGGTCATTTAAACAAAGACCATGACTCATTCAAGGTCATTCTCAAGGTCATATGACTCATCCGATGAGTCATAAAAATTTTCAAGGTCATTTAAACAAAGACCATGACTCATTCAAGGTCATTCTCAAGGTCATATGACTCATCCAAGGTCATTTTCAAGGTCATATGACTCATCCAAGGTCATTCTCAAGGTCATGTGACTCATACTAAGACTCATCGAAAATTTTTCAAGGTCATATGACTCATACTATGACTCATCAAGGTCATTTTCAAGGTCGCATGACTCATCCAAGCTCATTCCTAAGGTCATATGAGTCATCGCGATGAGTCATCAAGGTCATATTATTATTTTTAAAAATATTATTATTTTATTTTTAATTTTTTCAAAGTTCCCGCCAACGAAAATTATTCATCGATAGCTCATTTTAAAGCTCAATCCAAGACCTTTCGAATGAGCTATATATCTTGTTACTATTATTATTATTATTATCATTATTATTATTATTATTATTATTATTATTATTATTATTATTATTTACATTCACCCAAGAAAAATCACCATACGGAAGATTTTGGCTAAGAGCCCAACCATACAGAATTTTTTTTTCAAGGTCAAATTTTTTTTTCAAGGTCATTTATTTTTTCAAGGTCAAATTTTTTTCAAGGTCAAATTTTTTTTTCAAGGTCAATTTTTTTTTCAAGGTCATATTTTAAAATTTAAATTTAGAGCGTTCCCGCCAACGAACATTATTCAACGATAGCTCATTTGAAAGCCCAATCCAGGACCTTTCGATTGAGCCATATATCTCATTATTAACATTATTATTTCTAAAGATATTATTATAATTATTATTATTATTTTTCAAAATATTATTATTTTCAAGGTCATATTATTATTTTTCAAAATATTATTATTTTCAAGGTCATATTATTATTTTTCAAAATATCATTATTTTCAAGGTCATATTATTATTTTATTTTTGTTTTAATTATCGATTACTTAATAATTTAATTTTGTTTAAATCGTTGATTATATAATAATTTTTTTTGTTTTAATTATCAATTACATAATAATTTAATTTTGTTTAATTCGTCGATTATATAATAATATTTTTATTTTAATTATCGATTATGCAATAATTTAATTTTGTTTAAATCGTTGATTATATAATAATATTTTTATTTTTGTTTTAATTATCAATTACGCAATAATTTAATTTTGTTTAAATCGTTGATTATATAATAATATTTTTATTTTAGTTTAAATTATCGATTATGTAATAATTTAATTTTGTTTAAATCGTTGATTATATTATTATTCTTTTGTTTTAATTATCGATTACGTAATAATTTATTTTATCATTATTATTGGGAAAGATATTAACGCCCGCGCGGAAGATGTTATTTATTATTTTCAAAGTTTTAATCAATATTATTATTATTATAATTATTATTATAATTATTATTATTATTATTATAATTATTATTTTTCAAAATATTATTATTTTCAAGGTCATATTATTATTTTTCAAAATATTATTATTTTCAAGGTCATATTATTATTTTATTTTTGTTTTAATTATCGATTACGTAATAATTTAATTTTGTTTAAATCGTTGATTATATATATATATTTTTTAAATTATCGATTACTTAATAATTTAATTTTGTTTAAATCGCTGATTATATAATAATTTTTTTGTTTTAATTATCAATTACATAAAAATTTAATTTTGTTTAAATCGTCGATTATATAATAATATTTTTATTTTTGTTTTAATTATCGATTACGCAATAATTTAATTTTGTTCAAATCGTTGATTATATAATAATATTTTTATTTTAGTTTAAATTATCGATTATGTAATAATTTAATTTTGTTTAAATCGTTGATTATATTATTATTATTTTTTTTAAATTATCGATTATGTAATAATTTATTTTATTATTATTGGGAAAGATATTAACGCCCGCGCGGAAGATGTTATTTATTATTTTCAAAGTTTTAATCAATATTATTATTATTATAATTATTATTATTATAATTATTATAATTATTATTATTATTTTTCAAAATATTATTATTTTCAAGGTCATATTATTATTTTTCAAAATATTATTATTTTCAAGGTCATATTATTATTTTATTTTTGTTTTAATTATCGATTACGTAATAATTTAATTTTGTTTAAATCGTTGATTATATGATAATATTATTATTTTTTGTTTTAATTATCGATTACGTAATAATTTAATTTTGTTTAAATCGTTAATTATATATATATATATTTTTAAAATTATCGATTACTTAATAATTTAATTTTGTTTAAATCGTTGATTATATAATAATTTTTTTTGTTTTAATTATCAATTACATAATAATTTAATTTTGTTTAATTCGTCGATTATATAATAATATTTTTATTTTTGTTTTAATTATCAATTACATAATAATTTAATTTTGTTTAAATCGTTGATTATATAATAATATTTTTATTTTTGTTTTAATTATCAATTACATAATAATTTAATTTTGTTTAAATCGTTGATTATATAATAATATTTTTATTTTTTTTTAAATTATCGATTATGTAATAATTTATTTTATTATTATTGAGAAAGATATTAACGCCCGCGCGGAAGATGTTATTTATTATTTTCAAAGTTTTAATCAATATTATTATTATTATTATAATTATTATTATTATTATTATTATTATTATTATTATTAATATTTCTAAAGTTATTTTGAAAGTTATGTTGAAAATTCTTATTATTATTATTATTATAATTTGCAAATATTCATAAAACCTAATTTCTACGTCCATTTCACGCTTTTCAGCATTTTCATCATTTGCATGAATATTTTCATCATTTGCATGAATATTTTAATAATTTTCATTATTTTCATAATTTTCTACATTTTCAATATTTTCACGATTTTCAACATTTTCACGATTTTCAGCATTTTCATGATTATTTCAGGAACATTTTCATCAAATATTTTTCAAAGTATTATTTTCAAAGAATTATTTTCAAAGAATTATTATTATTATTTTTTATTATTATTATTTTTTTTATTATTTGCAAAGTTCTAATTATTATTTTAACTTAAATATTCATAAAACTTAATTTCTACGTTAATTACATGATTTTATTATTATTATTATTATTATTATTATTATTATTATTATTATTATTATTATTATTATTATTATTATTATTATTATTATTATTATTATTATTATTATTATTATTATTATTATTATTATTATTATTTGCGAAGTTCTTATTATTTTATTTTCGATGTTTTATTATTATTTACTTAAATATTCATAAAACTTAATTTCTGCATCAATTTACGATTGTCAATATTTGATGATTATTTTCAGGAACATTTTCAATAATGTTTAACGCTTTCATCATTTTCAATATTTTCATCATTTTCAATATTTTCATGATTATTTTCTTCAAAATTCTTATTTTATTTAAAAGTTCATCAATATTCGTAGAAAATATATGAAAGAATTATTTAGTCAAAGTCAATATCATTACAAAGTCATCATAAAAATTAAATAATAATCACTTGATTATTGTAAAAACTCTAATTATTAACATAACTGTCATTAAAAATAATTTTTATTTAAAATTAAATTTAAAAACAAGTCAATAAAATATAGCAAATTATCAAGAAATTAATTAAATTTGTCTTAGAAATAACACTAAAACCTTAAATTTTAAAATATACTTTCAATTACTCACAAAAGGGTTAGTAATAATGTTAGTAAAATCCCGCTAACTCTAAAAAATTACCAATGAATTTAATGCTAATTAATAACCTAAAATTTGCCTAAATAAAATCATTAAAACACACCAGTAACTTTACGACCAGTACCCTTACGAGCAGTACCAATTGTGAACAGTACCCTTACGAGCAGTACCAATTGTGAACAGTACCCATAGAGGGAGAAAATATCTTGTCGGATAAACTCAGAGTATATATATAATAAAACGAATTAACAATAACTCCATCAAATTGAATCTGTCAAATTATCACAAATTTTGATAAATTTAATTTTAAATAAAAATTATTTTTAATGACAGTTATGTTAATAATTAGAGTTTTTACAATAATCAAGTGATTATTATTTAATTTTTATGATGACTTTGTAATGATATTGACTTTGACTAAATAATTCTTTCATATATTTTCTACGAATATTGATGAACTTTTAAATATTGAAAATCTAAAGTTGAAACCAGCTAATTTTATCATGATGATATATTTGAAATCTACTTGAAAATTATTGTAAAATATACTGAAATTTGTGATTTTGAAAGATATATCACGTTATAATTGCTATATAATTGGCTGAATCGATGAAGAATTATGATCAATATATTTCATCTCTAGTTAGGTATTTGATGGTAAATGTGGTGAAATATTTGTAGAAAATATTGATTTTAGTGAATTTTGATCTTTTAGTGGGCTTTTACTACATGAATTTAGATAATAAATTATTTCAATGGAAGAATGTTTGTAACAATTAAATAAAATTCATATTTTGAAGAATTTCCTATGGATTTTAAGAGAATTGATATATTAAAGTCGGTTGGATTTAGTGAAGGTTCGGTTAAGATGGTAATATATGATTTTTAAGGGGGTGTTTAAAATGGTAGAAATATTTGGTGAGGGATCGGTTAAGGTGGACATGTTTTGAAATCTCTATTTAAATCGACAAAGTTCTTATTGGTAAAATATCAAATTTTCAAGGGAAATAGTCAGTATTTAGCTATGAATTAATAATAATTCAAGTGAAATTATATCGTTTATTAGGCTGTGATGAATGTTATTGCACAGTAATTTAGATTTATGTTTTAGAACAAGTTTTTATTAATTATCCACTGTTTTATTAAGTCGTTTAGGGTTAATGATCTATTTACTTGGTTTTGACAATGAAATATTTGAAATCTTTAGAATTAATTTGGATTGATATCAAAGGTTATTTCTTTAAATTATTTTATTTAAGAAGTTATTTTATTCATTGTGGGGATATCAGTGAAGGAAATTTGTGATTTTAATTAGATTTCTAGAAATTAAATCGGTTGAATATTAAGAGTAAAATCTATTGAAGGAATATTGTTATCTGATGGATAAATCTTTCAATGATATTTTGCTAAATTACCTTTGTTAAATATTATTTTAAATGACTAAAAAAGAGAAAATTAACCAATATTCATAAATTGATCGCACAAAATATCCTGTTTTGGTAAAAGTTACTCAAAATCCCTATTTAAAAATGTTAACCATGTATTTCTCACAAAGATATATTACACCCAATGATCATCTCATTAAATTAGAAAAGAATTGTAACCCTATATTTCTAACTAATAAGCACCTTAATTGGTAAATTGATAACAAATGATCATGTTTCTGTTATGACTCCTTTTGCCTCAAACAAAGATAGAAATTTACTCCAAATGATACAGACTTTCTACCAAAATTATCAATGAATATATTAATAATCATGCATTTCTCACGAAGTTATATTAACTATTGTAATGAACATTAGATGAATAAATTACCTATGAAATACTAAATATTCATATCTTATCTTTTGCTAAATATTATTTTAAATGACTAAACATGACAAAGTTAACCAATAAATTAGTCGCTCGAAATGAGAATTCGGTAAGTTACATTCGAAATATTCACGAATTTCTGATATCTATGATCATCCATTTCTCACTAAATTGCCTAAGAATTTTTAACTAATATACATGTGCTTTAATTAATATACCCTTGCGACATGTTGAATGTAAGCAGTACCCTTACGACAAATACACATAGGGGGACAAAATATATTGTCGGATAAATTCAGACTATATATAAAAACTTACAATATGCTATGGTTTTTATTGATTACTTTGTTGTATATTGCATTGATACATCAAAATGTCAGATAATATTTATAAATTAACTAAAAAATACACAAAAATACTATATTACCTAAGAATTCAGTTATGTTTCTAGTTAAATAATTGAGATAATTGGTATTATTATCAACTATATAAAAAAAATTGTTATGAATCCAGGAATATTTAAATTAAATGGTACAGCCAAAAACCATGGATTTCTAACTAAATTTTTAAATTTATCTGGAAATATTTTACTTAAGAAATTGCTATATATTTAAAATAACCATGTACTATTCATCAAATTGCCTAAAAATTTGCTATATGGTATTGTTAAATAAAATAATCATAATAATAAAATTAAAAATAATAATATTATGTCAGGGCATGAAAAAATAATATATGACTAATAAATTTGCAATACAAGTGCATAATTAACAAAAACTTTGCAAAAAATGGGCATGATTAACAAAGACATTAGAAATATTATCTTTGCATTATGTCGAAGATGATTATGGCAGTAATATCAGAGGAGAATGAATGGACAGAAGAAAAGCAACATTATGATTTATAATAATTGTAAATATAATTGTATATATAATTGTATATAATATAAAATTGTAAATTTCCATATATAAATAGCACTATTTCAAAATTAATACAAATATTAAAACAAAATGAATATGTTTTAATCAAAAAGTATTACAATAAAACAATAAATTTATAAAAACAAATTAAAACATTTATTTACGAAACAATAATAACCAATACTACTGCAACATATAATGGCAGCTTTAAAATATTGGTTAAGGTTTCTTCTGCTTTTCCAACATCTTCATGGTTTGTGCGAAGATCTTTTTCCATTTTGATGAACTCATGGGTATATTTCATTCTGAATAATCTAAAATAATATCATATATTATAAATACCAGACCATTCCATTCATCATATCACCAACATTTGGTAGTTGCGCCCAATATATTTAATTACCAAAATGATTTCATATTATTCAATGTTTGAAAATTTTCTACATTATAGTACCGTCATTATGTATGGTAATAATTCATTTGACTTTGATATTGTATTGATTTGTATTGAGAACTTACATGTATATAGTATGATATTCATTAATCAGTGTAATTAACGTAGAAATTAAGTTTTATGAATATTTAAGTTAAAATAATAATTAGAACTTTGCAAATAATAAAAAAAATAATAATAATAAAAAATAATAATAATAATTCTTTGAAAATAATTCTTTGAAAATAATACTTTGAAAAATATTTGATGAAAATGTTCCTGAAATAATCATGAAAATGCTGAAAATCGTGAAAATGTTGAAAATCGTGAAAATATTGAAAATGTAGAAAATTATGAAAATAATGAAAATTATTAAAATATTCATGCAAATGATGAAAATATTCATGCAAATGATGAAAATGCTGAAAAGCATGAAATGGACGTAGAAATTAGGTTTTATGAATATTTGCAAATTATAATAATAATAATAAGAAGAATTTTCAAAATAACTTTCAAAATAACTTTAGAAATATTAATAATAATAATAATAATAATAATAATAATAATAATAATAATAATAATAATAATAATAATAATAATTATAATAATAATAATAATAATAATATTGATTAAAACTTTGAAAATAATAAATAACATCTTCCGCGCGGGCGTTAATATCTTTCTCAATAATAATAAAATAAATTATTACATAATCGATAATTTAAAAAAATTAAATATTATTATATAATCAACGATTTAAACAAAATTAAATTATTAAATAATCGATAATTTAAACAAAAATAAAAATATTATTATATAATCAACGATTTAAACAAAATTAAATTATTATGTAATTGATAATTAAAACAAAATAAAAATATTATTATATAATCAACGATTTAAACCAAAATTAAATTATTATGTAATTGATAATTAAAACAAAAATAAAAATATTATTACATAATCGATGAATTAAACAAAATTAAATTATTATGTAATTGATAATTAAAACAAAAAAAAATTATTATATAATCAACGATTTAAACAAAATTAAATTATTAAGTAATCGATAATTAAAACAAAAATAAAATAATAATATGACCTTGAAAATAATGATATTTTGAAAAATAATAATATGACCTTGAAAATAATAATATTTTGAAAAATAATAATATGACCTTGAAAATAATAATATTTTGAAAAATAATAATAATAATTATAATAATATCTTTAGAAATAATAATGTTAATAATGAGATATATGGCTCAATCGAAAGGTCCTGGATTGGGCTTTCAAATGAGCTATCGTTGAATAATGTTCGTTGGCGGGAACGCTCTAAATTTAAATTTTAAAATATGACCTTGAAAAAAAAATTTGACCTTGAAAAAAAAATTGACCTTGAAAAAAAATTTGACCTTGAAAAAAATTTGACCTTGAAAAAAATTTGACCTTGAAAAAATAAATGACCTTGAAAAAAAAATTTGACCTTGAAAAAAAAATTCTGTATGGTTGGGCTCTTAGCCAAAATCTTCCGTATGGTGATTTTTCTTGGGTGAATGTAAATAATAATAAAACATCGAAATAAAATAATAAGAACTTCGCAAATAATAATAATAATAATAATAATAATAATAATAATAATAATAATAATAATAATAATAATAATAATAATAATAATAATAATAAAATCATGTAATTAACGTAGAAATTAAGTTTTATGAATATTTAAGTTAAAATAATAATTAGAACTTTGCAAATAATAAAAAAAAATAATAATAATAAAAAATAATAATAATAATTCTTTGAAAATAATTCTTTGAAAATAATACTTTGAAAAATATTTGATGAAAATGTTCCTGAAATAATCATGAAAATGCTGAAAATCGTGAAAATGTTGAAAATCGTGAAAATATTGAAAATGTAGAAAATTATGAAAATAATGAAAATTATTAAAATATTCATGCAAATGATGAAAATATTCATGCAAATGATGAAAATGCTGAAAAGCATGAAATGGACGTAGAAATTAGGTTTTATGAATATTTGCAAATTATAATAATAATAATAAGAAGAATTTTCAAAATAACTTTCAAAATAACTTTAGAAATATTAATAATAATAATAATAATAATAATAATAATAATAATAATAATAATAATAATAATAATAATAATAATAATAATAATAATTATAATAATAATAATAATAATAATATTGATTAAAACTTTGAAAATAATAAATAACATCTTCCGCGCGGGCGTTAATATCTTTCTCAATAATAATAAAATAAATTATTACATAATCGATAATTTAAAAAAAATAAAAATATTATTATATAATCAACGATTTAAACAAAATTAAATTATTAAATAATCGATAATTTAAACAAAAATAAAAATATTATTATATAATCAACGATTTAAACAAAATTAAATTATTATGTAATTGATAATTAAAACAAAAATAAAAATATTATTATATAATCAACGATTTAAACAAAATTAAATTATTATGTAATTGATAATTAAAACAAAAATAAAAATATTATTACATAATCGACGAATTAAACAAAATTAAATTATTATGTAATTGATAATTAAAACAAAAAAAAATTATTATATAATCAACGATTTAAACAAAATTAAATTATTAAGTAATCGATAATTTAAAAAATATATATATATAATTAACGATTTAAACAAAATTAAATTATTACGTAATCGATAATTAAAACAAAAAATAATAATATTATCATATAATCAACGATTTATACGAAATTAAATTATTACATAATCGATAATTAAAACAAAAATAAAAATATTATTATATAATCGACGATTTAAACAAAATTAAAATTATTATGTAATTGATAATTAAAACAAAAAAAATTATTATATAATCAACGATTTAAACAAAATTAAATTATTAAGTAATCGATAATTAAAACAAAAATAAAATAATAATATGACCTTGAAAATAATGATATTTTGAAAAATAATAATATGACCTTGAAAATAATAATATTTTGAAAAATAATAATATGACCTTGAAAATAATAATATTTTGAAAAATAATAATAATAATTATAATAATATCTTTAGAAATAATAATGTTAATAATGAGATATATGGCTCAATCGAAAGGTCCTGGATTGGGCTTTCAAATGAGCTATCGTTGAATAATGTTCGTTGGCGGGAACGCTCTAAATTTAAATTTTAAAAATATGACCTTGAAAAAAAAATTTGACCTTGAAAAAAAAATTGACCTTGAAAAAAAATTTGACCTTGAAAAAAATTTGACCTTGAAAAAAATTTGACCTTGAAAAAATAAATGACCTTGAAAAAAAAATTTGACCTTGAAAAAAAAATTCTGTATGGTTGGGCTCTTAGCCAAAATCTTCCGTATGGTGATTTTTCTTGGGTGAATGTAAATAATAATAATAATAATAATAATAATAATAATAATGATAATAATAATAATAATAATAATAATAATAATAATAATAATAATAATAATAATAATAATAATAATAATAATAGTAACAAGATATATAGCTCATTCGAAAGGTCTTGGATTGAGCTTTAAAATGAGCTATCGATGAATAATTTTCGTTGGCGGGAACTTTGAAAAAATTAAAAATAAAATAATAATATTTTTTAAAAATAATAATAAAAATAATAATATTTTTAGAAATAATAATATGTCCTTGATGACTCATCGCGATGACTCATATGACCTTGGGAATGACCTTGGATGAGTCATGCGACCTTGAAAATGACCTTGATGAGTCATAGGATGACTCAGATGACCTTGAAAAATTTTGATGAGTCATGGTATGAGTCATATGACCTTGAGAATGACCTTGAATGCCAGCGGTGCCCAATCCATCTACTATTATTTGATAGATTAATTAATATTAAATATCTGGTATGAAAGATATGAAAAATAGCAAGTATAAGTTGTTTGAAAAATAATAAATTGCAGTTTAAAATGGAAAGTATTAAAAATTTCAGAGTATAATTGATTCATTGAATCCATGATATTCCTTTTGCTTATATCCTTTACTTCAGGGATGTGGAGTCAGAGCCGGAGTTGGAGTCGCGGAGTCACGGTGTTTTGTCCGGAATTGGAGCCGGAGTCGTGAAAAATGAGCGACTCCGACCATTTTTTCAATGAAATGGCATTCTTTTAATTACGAAATTCATAAAATTTTAATTGCGTAATAATGATTGTGTATAACGTATGGATATTAAACGTGTATGTATCATAAGTGGCGCCGAGACAGTGAGTCACCAAGATCTACTAGATGGGGTAGTACATAAAGTTTTTTTTGTTATTTTACTTTATTTACTGGCCGCAAATCCACATCGAGAATTGTGCCAATTTTCAAAACTAAAACGTTAATAATTGATTCTTTTCTTTAAATAAATTGACTTTAAATAATTATTTTTTCAAATAAAAAAAAATAAAAACCTTATATATCATACCCGGGTATATTTAGATAAATGGTTCCAGGAAAACGCGACGTTAACTAAAACAACATTATACGAAGCAATCAAATATCCTGCCATCAAAAATTAATGCTATTTTCTAATTTTGTAGCGACAAAAATTTATATAATTAAGGAAAAATTGCGCAACGTTTTGAATAATGGTTTTGAATATATTTTGAATATTGTTTTGAACAATAATTTGAATGTTTTTTCGTGAAATACATTGTAAAAAATAATTTTTTAATAATTTTAAAATTAAGTATAAAAACATTTTAAACAGAGAAAAACCAATGAATAATAACATCAATTTAATATCATAATTTTATAAAATTATTAAATAAATATAAATTTAAAATTAAAATATGTAAAAAACAACAAAAAAAATTCAAAAAAATACAATGCTTGAATATAACTCAGCACCGATTGACCTATGAGGGGGCCAACATTATATGGGCTCTGTTCTTAAAATCGGCAACGAGGAGGTTGTGAGTTTTGATCAAGTCACTTCAAAACCTGACAAAACAACATCTATGCAAAAGGAGATGAGATTATATGCGGCAACAGGAACAATGACACATACTTTAAAAAAATTTATAATTCAGTAATGACGATCAAACCAACATCAACCGAATCGGAGCGAGTTTTTTTCAATTTCTGGAACAATTGTAATAAAAAAACGAGTGGGCTTGTCAGATCATTCAATTGATGTTTTATGTTTTTTAAAAACATATTTTAAAAAGCTCGAATAAGTTTAAAAAATATACCACACAAGGTCCATTAAACTTTTTTATTTTTATTATTGTATGTTTCTTGTAAATAAAAATAACAAATGTAAAATTTTTAATATTAAAAAATTCCCGGTTCCCCGGTAATTCCAAGATCTTATTTTTTTCAATCCCGGGTTCCGAAACAACACCCACTAATGCTGAAGAATACTGAAATTTCCTCAAGGTTTTCTGGAGATTGGAAACGTCATCAAGTGAGCGGAAGAATAAGAGCTGAAAAGTCAGCTGCTAGGAGCTATATCACATCTGAACCACATACTTTTCCTTCGTCTTCAAGGATATATGGCACGATCAGATAAAAACTGAAAAGAACATTTACTCGAACTTCAAAGCCCTTTGGTACAGGCTTTTGATCTAAGTCCATATGCTGTATTTAAAGCATTTAAATCGAGAAAATGGCAATTTGGTGTCTTATCTTTTGCACTTTAAAAAACCCCAGAGAGCATGCAGAAATTGGTGATAAAGCAATCGTCGTGGTCTTTGTTATTGGTCTCCCAAACGGAGATTTTATTATATAAAGCTCAAATATTATTAAATGGTGAAATACCCGGAGAAATCAAAAATTGGAAAACAGATGATATGAGCGCTATCGTGTCGAAAAAGAAATTTAAATTGTAATGTCTCACATGTGTTGAAGGCTATTTTGCAAGAGAATGCCTCCATCCGATAAACGTCGTGAGTTAAGTCAATGGACCATCACCTTCCTTCAGAACAATAAGATGCTATGCGTCAGGATAGTCACGAGATTAGGCTGTGACCCACTCAGAGTAGTTTTGTTTTTATAATATTACTTTAAATTCGCGTTTGGACGATGATACCGTACTTTCAAATATGCATTTTAGTCGAATGTGGCAGTGTCCAAAATTTTGGTAAGTAAATACGAATCCGGTAGCCGTTTTAATTATGATTCTGAACTAGACGCTAATATTAATATTAAAGTTACCTTTTTGAAAATTATTTAGAAATTTTAAGTTTTAAGGTATGAGTCACCAAAGTTTTACTTATGGGGGTCAAATTATAAATTCCAAAATATTTGACGGGTCAAAATACAAATATGTTTTTAGAAATTTAATAGACTTCTCCGACTTATAAAATATAATACTAATTAATGGAAGTATCTCACAAAAGAATGCTGCCTTTTCTGAGAAGTTATATTTCTATTGCTTGAAATTTGTTTTTGTATGAACTTTTGAAGTCACAGGTATAAATAGGTTTGTATTGTACCTAAATTCACTTGAGATAAACTTCATTTTTAATAAAAATATACAAAGTATTTTTAAAAATTAAGATCTTCAATCTTACATTTGCGGTTCGCGAGGCGCACTTTGGGAACCCTTGTTTTAAGGAATTAAAAGGTTGATTTCATAACTTAAAAGTTAAAAACTTACTTTTTTTTTGATTTCTGTGAAAACGACTAAAACCTTCCTTTAAGTTGTTAGAATTTCTATAAAATTCATCTATGAACAATGTCATTTTATTTAAACGTTCAAAACTAAGATTAAGTGAGAAAATTGTAATTAATTAATTTTTTTACGTATTTGGAATATCCAGAAAATCTGTTGGCGCTTTGACAACATTATAGAATCCACCGTTTTTAAAGACATCATTTTTGATTTTTGGCTTCCCAATTTGCCATTTCTAAAAGAATGTTTTTATAGGTTGTGTGGGAAAATTTCTACAAACTTTTTTATCGGATTCAAAGAAAAATAATTTAATTGCGTTGCTGTTCGATAAAACAGGATGCTCAATTATGTGATTTAACCAATGTTGCAAAAGAAGTTTACGATTTTCAATAAACTCTTTCTTCATATCTTGAAATATTAATATTAATATTAATAATAATAATAATAATAATAATAATAATAATAATAATAATAATAATAATAATAATAATAATAATAATAATAATAATAATAATAATAATAATAATAATAATAATAATGTTAGGATAAGGCTTTATTTGGAGATAGTTTTTGTATATGAAATAGGTTGAATATTATAAATAAATAATTTATCTGAAATAAATCTAAAAACTAAAAATAGTAATTAAATATTATTGTTTAAGTATACAAATATAAAGAGTAATAGTTACGATATTATATTTTAGTCTTTCCTTGCGTCGATAATTTTTGAATTTTTAGAATTCTATATCTTAGTGGGGATCAACCAGCTGAAATGAGATAAAACAATAGAAAACCCTTCAAATTGCATATTTTTATAATAAAAATAATCCCGTAATAAGTGATTGCTAGCATATATATCAGTGGTGTAGCTAGGGTATGTGCCGCCCGAGGCGCTCCTCAAAATTACCACCCCCCCGGTACATTTTTTAAAATAAAAACTTTCCAAAACAGACCGCCCATTTTGCATCCCTTTCCAAATACACTACATACCCTTCACATATACATACTATTTATTCTTGTATGAAATATTTTTTTCTTATTTAAACAAAGTGTTTTATAATACATTAAAACATATAATAAATTAAGCATTGTCAAATTATCATTATATTTAATTTTTAAATAATACAATAGAATGCAATATATCAAATAGTATAAAACAAGACAAAATTAACATATCATTACAGAATAAAAAACACAATAAATTAATTATAAAATTACCCAACAACTAAAAATATTGTATACAAAAGTTGTTTTTATAAATTGGTATTAAAATAAAAAAGGACACTAATGTAATATAACAATAAACACAATATAATATAACAATCATCAACTGATACTTTTTAATTGTCTTAGAACATTAATACCCATAAACTATATTCTACAATCTACATAATTACTCTTCTTGCTTTTCGTCTAACAAAGTCATCAATAACATCATCGAAGTCTGCTTCCTCCGTTAATTGATGTTCTATTGATAATATAATAGAAGATATTAAGTAATTCTTAATTAATTTTAATTTTGAAAAACTTCTCTCACAGCTAGCCACACTTACAGCAATTGTCAGGAAAATTCGTAATAAAATGACAATATTGGGTACGGAATTTCCAAGATTATATTTTTGAATGAACTGTAAAAGCTCAAAGGGGCTTTCTTTCAATATGCCTGTTTCGTCTCGCATAGCTGCGGCAGCGACGAAACTTATTAATCTTTTTCTTTCAATAAAGAAAATATACATACAGGCAATCTCATCGCGAATATATCAGTCTGTATATTTTTAAAAATAGAACTGTTAGTATTTTATTTTTCTCGCTTAATTATTTTTGTCTTCCCATATGAAATCCCATAATTTATATCATTGCTCGTAATATTTGTTCTTGTTTCACGTGTGCTATTTATCTGTGTATAAATTAATTATCTCTCACACTATACTTTAATTTATAGTTAAAATATAGTAACTTATCCGCTTTAGTGTAATAATAATAATAATTACTTTCAAATTTTTTAGCAGGCAAAGGAGGTATTACAATGCACGGGTATTTTTCTGCTAATTGAGTATATAGCCAATCGAAGTGCTTATACCGATGCATTACTTTTGTTGTTGAATACTAAATAATGGAAAAAAAAATTATATTTAAAATTTTTCAACTTTGTTTGAAGTTTTATTGGCAATAAATTTTCAGAAAATTTTGGTTTTACAATTTCAATGGATTCTATAGAAGCATTACAGTTAATACTATCCTACCGTTTTTCTATTTTAAAATAGCATTATTGTAGTAAAATTTAGATTAATTCTATTATGGCTACCTATGATGAACAAAAAGAAATGACATGTATACACGACATAACTTTTAGTTCAAATGTACTGTGAAAATCATTGGTTAATTTCATTTTTAAAAAAATAAAAAAATGGAGCATTTTTCAAATTAAATTTAAATATTGATTAAGTACCACTAATAAAATCAGTTTATGTTAGAGTTGCCACACGCCATACTTTCGGTAGGACAGTCCTACAATTTGGATATTTGATACTACTGTAGTAGGTTATTGATTTGTCCTACTTTGAGCCTCTCAACATGTGGCAACCTTAGTTTTTGTTCACATTTGATCGGATATTTTTTTATTTTTTATATATTGATTACAGATCAATACTTCTTTTTAACACAAATGTTATTGTAAATGACTGTGCTGAAAATTTGCGATGGAAATAAAATATTAATCAACGGCCCTAATATTAATAATTACATGCAGCTAGTCTACCAGCCTGAAAATATTATACTGCATCGGTTTCTTTCGCGAATTTTAATCTTGGTGAGTTAGTGATTTAAAGTATGTCAGTAAAAATTAATGAAATTAAATTAATTTTAAATAAATTCAATGATTTTAATGAAAATGTTAATGATAAATTTTAATTGAATTATTATGGTGGTTGTGATATGATGTTTTTTAAGTAAATTAAGGATTTGTAAGATTATTAATTTTAATCTTTAATGATGATCTTTATTGATTCTATTCTTTAGCGATTTTATAGTAATTCCAGGATAAATTTTTATTTGAAATTTATTGATCATTGGTTTAAATGGAAACTCTTTTTTACACGATTTCGAAATAACACGGTCCACATAAAAGAAAAATTACTCTTTTGCACAATTTATTCAATCTAACACGAATTTAAAAATAAATTCACGTTTTACAGTGTATTTTATATATTATGTAAATGTAGATACAAAAATAAAATTTAATTAGTAGAATACACGAATTTTATTATATCTCTTGCATTGTTTATAAATTGTGTTAAGCAATTCATCATTGAGTTTTTTGTTTTCAAAGTGTTCAGTTCGTACGACGCACAAACAATTATCTTACGTAAAGCTAACAAGTTACATAACATATTTTCAATATTCTCCCGTAATGCGACAGTTTATATTTAAACTATAGTGTATAGGTTCATTGTACCTTTACCAGTACAATTGGTGTTTTTGATAATTTCTTACAACTAATAAAGGTAATGTTATTGTAAACATCCTATGATTTTTAAATCAATTTTTTATTATAATTTTAGTAGGAGTACCTATTTAATAAGATGTCTAATAGGAAGAGACAAGCAATTTCTTTAAACTAAAATAAAAATATTAGACTGTTTTAAGAGAGGTGGACGTTATGAAGGGTTTGACAACATGGATACTGCAGACATCGATGAACTAATGATTGAAAAACCTTGAGGAGGATCTGCTTGAAGTTGTAACAGTTGATGTCAGTAATGAAAACGATGATGATGAAGATGAAGGTGAAATTGATCAACTAACAGCTAGTTTAATTCACGAGGGTTAAAAATTTTCTGCAATTATGGCACATCATTTTCCCACTCATGATCCCGACAAGGAACGTGCATTAAAGTTTCAGCGTAACCCACAGCTTTGTACGGCTGGGTACCAAGAACTCTACAAGCAACTTGAGAAACCAAAGCTCAAGCCTCTGATAACGAATTTTCTTATAAAAAGAAAGCCAACATCAGAGGACTTTATTAACGAACAAGTGCCTTCAATGGATTCAAGTTCATTAGATATGTTAGACCAGTGGTTCGCAACCTTTTTTTGGCTCATCGCCACTTTCTGGAGGATTACTATTACCCATCGCCCCCCCCCCCATTTTATTTTCATTGTATGCCATTATTTTAATTTGAAGTTAAGTATAAATAATAAAACAGTTTTATTATTTTAAACAATTCTATTACCGTATAAAAAACAACCAAACCGGTTTTATCCGGTAACTTAAATAAAATAAAAAGAAAAGAATCGTTACTGTGAAGCTGGTTACGAACACCTCGGCAACATTGAAACATACAAGAGAGTCAGCCGAATGTCACCAAACACCATCGAAATGAAGATCAACAAAGTATGGAAAGCCTTTGCTTTGGAAATGAAGCTCAACAACAGAATAACTAACAGCTTCGTTACAAAAAATTCTGATCTTCCCAACTTCTACCACATAATTAAAACCCATAAAGAGGGTCCTCCTATCAAAATTAGACCTATAGTGTCCAAAACAAATTAACCAATACCTAAAACAAGTTGGCTTCTTTCAAAGATCTTGAAACCATTATTGGACACGATACCACACCATCTTCAAAGCAGCGATTGCCTCATGACAAGATTAAATAATAACATAACTTCACATAGAGAATTCAAATACCCATTCAGTCTTGATGTCGTATCACTATACACATCTATCGAACCAAAAGATCTATTCTATGTTTAGAAAAGAAACTAAGATTAAGCAACTTGTTAATATAAGAAATTGAATACTGAGAATATAACCATACTTCTTATCCTCGAGAACACAAAATATCTATAAACAAGTTAAAGGTCTGCTTATGGGTTCTAGCATATCAGGATTTCTAACAATCATCTTTATGGATAACCTCGAACGAATTTTCGACAGTGCCTTTTTCAAGTGAAGGCAGTGCCGAAAGTTCGTGAGTATCAACAAACATCGATATATTACTGATTTATGGTTTTCAAACTCTCTTTTTAATAAATTCAATGGAAAGAATAATCAGTGGTGGAATTGGAAGAAAAAAAGTTCTTATAATAATATTATATTATATTTATAACGAATGAGAAGTAAGAAAAAAGAAATAAAAGAAAGATAGAAATGTATGTTCGGCAAGAAGATTGATAAATTCCAGGAGATTGACAAGGACTATCTTATAGTCGAAACTTTTTTCATTAAATACATTATTCACAGCAAAAAACTTAAATTATCACTTTATTATTATTATCATTATTATTATTATTATTATTATTATTATTATTATTATTATTATTATTATTATTATTATTATTATTATTATTATTATTATTATTATTATTATTATTATTATTATTATTATTATTATTATTATTATTATTATTATTATTAAAATAAAATAAACAGTACAAGCTTTGTGACACTCAGTGCAAATCCCAATAGAAGACTAGTTTCGAGCTTTTGGCTCTCCTCAGTACTATGCAGGAGACTCGAGGATTTCTCTTCGCGCCAGGTAAGTATACAATATTGCTGATTCAACTCTATTGCATACTTTGAAGGTTTTTGACGTATTGTCATTACAAATGTCAATATTAGAACCATTCTGATGACAAATGTGTCATGACGTGTGAACATATTTTTAATCTCTCAAAATTGATAAGAGTAGTAAAATATTTATTATTATTATTATTATTATTATTATTATTATTATTATTATTATTATTATTATTATTATTATTATTATTATTATTATTATTATTATTATTATTATTATTATTATTATTATTATTATTATTATTATTATTATTATTATTATTATTATTATTATTTAAAACAATAAAATAATAATCCTAGTTCTCGATTTCTAGATTCTTTCTCCTGTCTTTGTTTAGTGTTACTTCTAATGAAAAGTATGCGAAAGTATCCTACAGACCAGGATCGAGAAACTTAAATATCAATAAACTGAGATGGAAAACTTCTGAATATATGAAAAAGCGCCTCCAACAAATCCAGTAATTGCAGATACAGAGTGCCGAAGACCAAGTGGAACTCGTACCTCTGAAGATTAAGACGAGACAGATTGTTTCCCAGATCAACCATCACGAGATCGACGAAAATATGGTAAAACAGATCAATCCACTGAAATTGGTGAAACTCTTTTCCACCGATGAAACGAGCGAGCAAATCAACCGAGAATCCCCTCAAGCCGACCGGTAAAACGTTACAAGGCAAGAAAACTGAAACGAGGCGTGTATTGTAGATCAATTCGGTAGAAATACGAGAAATCTTATAATTTTGAAATAAATGTATTGTATTTTTTTGTTTTTCTTCGACCAAACGTGAACGCGAATTTTCCCCGTACAGGTGAACATAAATCTAAACGACGAGGGTAAACTGTTCCTCGTATCTGAGTATCTTAAAACCCTTTAAGGAGAATTGCGTATGAAACTTATTTGAACTATATTAATTCCAACGAACATCAAATTCAAGCACTATGGTAGCAGCTACAAGAAGCACGTACAATTGCAACTGACTGGAATAAATATTAAAATGATCTAATTAAAAGGATCTAATTAAATTGCGATCTTTTTAAACATTTAAAAATAGAAATTAATTGATGTATAATTTTAGCATATGTATCTAAATATGTATTAATAATGTTTCTCAAACAAATTAATCTATGTGAACGTTCAGCAAATTAAGTAATAACGCAAATTAGTTGATCTATTTAATAAATAATAACAAAGTTCGTCTATGCAAAAAATTTAAAATTAAAATAGTAATTGATAATAAATGTTTTAACGATGTAATAGTAGTCAATAATAGAGTAGATAATAATAATTAAATTGAAAACAGTGATCAGCATAACAAACAATATGTCAATGTACAATAAAAAAATTTAAAAAATTTATTAACTCGGAATAATTAAAATAATAAAAATAATAATTAGAATAATTAGAATAATAAAAATTAATGAATTAATATTTAAGAAAATATTAGTATAAAGTAATGATTTCTTGGTAGCAGCATTTATTATTTAAAACAATAAAATGATAATTTAAGCCTTTTGCTGCAAATAATGTATTTAATGAAAACATTTTCGACTATAAGATAGTCCTTGTCAATCTCCTGGAATTTAGCAATGTTCTTCCCGAAAATACCTTTCAATCTTTCTTTTATTTCCTTTCTCCCAATTCCATTGGTTATAAATATAATATATAATTTCGTTTTACGAATTTTTAATTTTTTTATTAAAAATTTTTAAAATTTTATTGAAAATTAAAATTAAAATAAAATAAATACCATTCAAAATTTCAAAATGACACAAACTAAAAATTTTTTAATTTTTTTATAAAGCTTCTATAATTAGCTTCTAGAAGCCTAATAAAACATTTCAAAATATTTTAAAATAAAGCCTCCAATAACTACTTATATACGCTATTTAAATATTTCAATAAATGTGTCAATTTTGATTTTTAAATCCTATCTTTTGAAAGTATATTTCCTAAAATTTTCTATATTATTTTAATTATTACTTTTTTAAGATAATATTAATATTAAAGATAATATTTAAATAGGAAAATATTTAATTCTCATTTAAAAAGATGTTAAAAACTTTAATAAAATTAATAGATGATTTAGCTTCCAGCCATGACTATTACCAATTCATAGTGTGATAGTATTAATTTACAATCTCTATGCTTTCCCCAGTAGTTGTCTATTCAAGGGTGGATTCTCCAAAACATTTATTTCAGCTCCATATGGAAAAACCAAAGGATGTTGCTTATAGATAAGCATTAATATAGCAGTTTAGCTTCATTGTAAAATCTCAAATCAATAAATGTGCATTATAGTTATCAAGTTCAATGTGTTCATCACCTTTCCCAATTTAACCTTATCTACTTTTATAACAAATTTATACCAAATCTACTTAAATTCCAAGCAATATTAGGCATACAAAGTCTAACTTCGACTCCTTACAAAAAAAAGTATAGTCAACCCTAAGGTGACCAGACATCCCACTTTTGACAGTCCCGATTTTTCACGATTTATCCCGCGTCTCGCAACATTTTTCAAAGATTCTGACTTTTAGAATTAAGTTAAATTTTATATTTATGAAAATCATTGTTTTGCATTCTAAGAATCCTACGAACTACTAAGACTAACATATTGCTTTTCTTACCCAGTTACATTATATTTGTTTCTCAGATGATACACTTCGTGTTCGTACTGCGTGCTAGGAAGCTAATTAAACAAATAAATATTACAAATCTACTACTTACCATAGAAAATTAAGGTAAATAATTTATTTATTTTATTTATAAACTTTGAAAGCCATTTTAAGTGTCAAATATAATTTGACAAATTCTTGTGAAGATTTTTACAATATTTTAAAAAATTACAACAATCTATTAAAACAAATTGCTCAAATAAAAAATATGTCAAGGAATAAAATATTATACAATTTTTTATATTAATAAATTGTACTTATGTTAAAAATCAAAAAATATTACCATATTATTTTTATTCTATATGAAAATTTTTGTTGTTACCCCCATCCTTCAAAGTTGTCCCGCTTTGCCCATCTAAAAATCTGGTCACCTTAGTCAACCCTTAATTGCTTCACCTCCATTAAAAACCCGATAACTTCAGCTAATAGTTTATAAAAGACATTGGATTTTTGAATTCTATTTGTAAAGATATTCTCCTAATATTGTTAATATTGAAAGTTAGGTTGGCTATATTTAAACAAAAGGAATTTAATATTTTTATATCATAAAATTAAATAAAATGAAAATTGTGCCTTGCAATCTTCATAGAGAATCAAAACGACTTCTTACCGATGATGTTATTTCGTAATCCACGAAGGTTTTAATTCCATTAAAATTTGAATCAACTTTATAAGACTCTATTTTACAAGTATGGCAATTTCCAAACTGTTTCCATTGGTAAATTTCAGAGGATCCCTTTTTCAGCATCTATTATTTAAATAATTAGATAAATCACTGAATTAGGTCTACAAAATACTTATTACCACCCGAAAATTAAAAAAAGTTGCGCTAAACATCAATATTTAAAAATATTGTCTACCATTAGAACATGCGCACTAGAAACAATATAAATCAACGCCAACGCAATACACCCTCGATAAATATGTTATTATTAATGCTTATTTTAATGAATAATTTCTATACAGTTTTTTGGCAAATGAGAATGAAACTTCCTAAATGAATGACATGAGAGTAAAAAATGGACATGGATACTCTTGAATACACCTAAATCCAAAATATAAAAGTTTCTATGATACATGTTGGTGTGTGCATCAGTGGATGACTCACCATTTATGAGAGTGTGAAGTTTAATATTTATTCATTTATTCGATTTTATTAATGGTTTTAATTGCTTGTCTTTTAATTGTTTGGCGAAAGGGTATGTAAAAATTTAATCAACTTGACAAGAAGAATATTATGTAACTGCGTTGTCTTTTATTCAGCAGGGAACAGGCATGTCTGAAAAAAAAACAACATCCAAATTTTGCAGAATGTAGCCAAAATCTGATTGAATAAACTCGTGTGTGGGAATATTTTTTAAGTGCTAAATCAGGGGAGTCGGCCAAGTGTAAAAAATGTCATAAAATTTTGAAAACGACGGGCGGATCGAAAAGCGGTCTCCATAAGCACATCGCAACTCACTCCATCGTGATAAATCAGGTCAAAAGACCAGCCTCTGACACTTTATCAGTACCACCAGCAAAACGCAATGACCTACAAGCCTCTACGAGTAAAAGATTTATCACTGATTATCTTGTTCATCACGATAGCTCTCTGGAAGCAGTATTAGCCCGTATGACGACAGCCTTCGATGGCTTACTATTCAGCTTTTTTATAATATCGGTGGAGGAACAAAAATCATTGTCAGCTTATGGATTTGACGTACCAAAATCAGCTACTACTATTCGGACCATGGTCATGAAGTTTGGCCGAATGATTCAGCAAAAATACAGGCTTGAATTACTTAGCTTGAAGTCTCGGAAGAAATTCACCATAAGCTTTGACGAATGGATTTCATTCAAGAACCGTCAATATTTGAATCTAAATGTGCACATTCAAAATAAATTTTGGAATTTAGGATTGGTTCGAGTGCGTGGATCTTTACCGGCAGAAAGCTGCATAAAACTTATTGAAGAAAAGCTGGAGTTTTTCGGATTAAATTTACACGAAGATATTGTATGCACCGTGACGGATGGTGCCGCTGTAATGGTAAAAGTGGAACAACTATGTTTAGCACATGGCATACATCTCAATTGAAGAGGTTGATGATAACGATGACAGCGATTCAGACAACGAAGATGAACATGACGGATTTCAAATGGTTTGCAAAGATGAGCCAGAACTTACGGATGAGCTTTATGTATTCATCGGGAAAGTACGGTCTGTTGCCAAGCTATTTCGTTGATCTCCGACAAAAGACAACATTCACCAGAAATACACATCAAAGCAGAATTCGGTAAAGAAATTCAGTTGATGATTGATGTTAAGATACGATAGAACAGTCTTCTTTTTATGCTGGAAAGTTTCCATAAAGTTAAAAACTGCATTTTAAAATTGTTGATTGATCTTGGTTCAAGTATTTCATTTGAAGAAGAACTGAACATGATTCGAAATTTGGTAACAACGCTTGAACCAGTAAAGTTAGCTGTGGAAGCACTTTGTCGTCGTGACACAACACTGTTGTCAGCTGACACAACGATTTCATTCATGATAAAATCATCTGGGCAGCAGTAACTTAGCCGTTCGGCTGAAGGAAAAACTGGGATCAAAAAAATTCAGTACCGAAATCCCGGTTCTGGAAAAATGGTCCGGTACTGGATGCCTTACCAGTGCATAAGAAAATGGTACATAAACTTTGATATTTGATGTATCAAAATGGTGGAACGATAAGATTCTGGTGCCTGTTCACAAAGTTACTGGATTCGATTCAGTACAGGTTCGAGTTTCAAGTATAATACCAAAAACATCTGTTAGACGCAATTAAATAGAAATCTTTTCCCAACATTTATACATAAATTACAATTTTAAATATTCTCGTATTTTCTGGACATTTTTATCAGCTGAGGCGTGGTAATTATTAATATTGATGCAAACTATCTGTCGTAAAGTAAATTTAAAATAATTTAATACAATTTAATATAACATATAATTTAATATCATACTACATACTAAATAATATCATACTACATTTTTTTTAAATAGGAGTTTTGGAACTACTTGCAACATCCACATAAGATCGAAAATAGTATTCTATTAGAAATTGCATTAAATATCACTTTAAAACATTTGATTACATTCATAGTATTTGTAAGGATGGAACTAACATTTAATTTAATTAATCTTATAATAAAGTATTATAATTATCAATATACGTTATTTATTGTCAATTGTATCATTTATTATTCAGATTATTTTCGTCACAATCGATTTGTTTTAATGAGAAGAAACAAATTAAGTTTGAAAATTGAATAAATAAATGTTAAATCTTGTATATTTATTTAATGCCTAACTATTCAAATTAATAAAAATTTAGTTTTCTAAAAACTTGATGGTAAATTTATTAAATTTACACCGAACCAAATTAATTAGATCAAAGTCATTATTTTGCATCTACAAAAAATTGAAGCTTTTATTAGTACGCTTAAAATGTCATACAGTCACGAAGGGAATGACGGATTCAAAGTTTCAAAGCTCCTAAATTTAAAAAAAGATTACATGTTTCTGAAACAACTGCCGAGCTCTAAAAATATTTTTAATTAGAGAATTTTGAAATTTTATTCTTAGCGGAATATATTTCCAATTTTTTAATAACGTCGCCATAATATTTTTCATTTTGATGGTAGATAATGTTTCAGTGTCATTACATCAGTCATTGATTGATAGAGGTTTTTAGGTATTTCTCGTCATATTATTGGTGTTGATGTACATGTTATATATTGCATTTCGTACTAAATATTCATTAATCTATTTTAAGTCACGTCAATAGTGACGTCCTATTTTACAGTTTCCATTAATCATCATAAAGGTTTTATGGCGTCCTAGTTTATTTAATTTCTTTTTCTAAAATCTTGTATAGTTGCTTTTCCTCTGGTCTTCACTTTGCTACATAATCTACATGTATTTTTAATCTAATTTCCTACTTTTCGAATCACTCTTATTTTCTTGTTCCAAAATTCTATACTCTTTGATTTTACCTGTCATTGATTTGGCAATAGTAAAATTGTTTTGAAACCATTTCTTAGCTTTAGTAATTTAAAATTTTTGCTTCCACAACTAATAAGATATCAACTGTATAAGTCGTCACTCAGCATTCATTCTTTTATAACTATTCTTCAATGTCTCTCACCCAGGTCCTCAGCCTCTTTCAATTCTCATCCATCACACCACCGAATATTCAATATCCTAACATGACTTTTGCAAATATTCCATTAAAAAATTAGTTGTTTATGTGATCCCATAAATACTTAGATTTTTTGCCTGGTCATCAGTTAAATCAGACTCATCTTTTAAAAGATTTGAATTCTATAAATTATATTTTAATAAACAATACCGAATTGGAAATATATAAATAATGTAGTTACTTACATAACCGACATAACTATTTCATTTTAACAGAAACATATTCCTCATTAACTAAATTTATATGAAAATATGTTTACAATTAAATTTACTTCGACTTCAGCTTCGATATCTGCTGCAACAGTTTTGTTACCAAATAAAAAGTTTTGAAATGAACTTAATACAAAATAAATTTCTTATGCAAAGAGATCGTTTAATTCTTTACCTAGGCACTCTTCCACTACTTACTATACTTGATGAATAGGAACATAATGATATTTGTGAATTCATTCTCTGAAAGGAACTTAAAACATAAATTTCACTAAATATATTATTTCAACTTGTCTGTTTTGAGTAACCTTGGACTCACTCCAATCATTGCCAAAGGAATCTTTATCTGAGTCATTGTGGACTGGAGAACACTCAGTTTCATGTGAACTTTAAAAATAATTAATTTATAAAAATAAGTTCGAAATGTAAGGTTTCATTGTAAATCTTTGAAAATAAAAATAGGGTCGTACTGAATTAGAAATGTAGGTCTTATTTTAAATAACTCATTAATTAATTTTGGAGGTAATACTAAATACATATGACTTATGCGTACAAAGCACACTAGGAAATTTTACGTCAGTGGGCGAACTATAAAACTAGAACCTCTCATTTTAAATTTATTTTCTCATTGAAATTGATATTGTAAATTTGATGATAAATATTGTGATGAGTTTGACACTTGCATAATTGTGTTGAACTGAGAGATTGCTATCCAACACTAAAATCCACACTTCGCATTACAACATTTTACGTTGCGGTAATTTGAAAAGATTAATTTTTTCTGTGATTCATAAAGTACATGCTCAAACATTTTATTTTTTGCAGGCATTTTTAATTTACATTACATATAACTGCAAAAGCACAAAAAGCTTGAACCGAAAATCTTTAAATACCTCATTTTAACAAAAAATAGGCTTTTCCCACTTTCAAATTAAATGGCTGATCATACAATACTATATCTATGGGGTTATCTTCAAATGATATTACATTTTCCGTGGAAGGATATTAATAAAACTGTTCAATTTATTGACAAGAAGGAAAGAAGGTGTTGGTTACAAAACATGTTTATTTATTAGAAACCACCATTTAATTAAATTTACTAATATCATTTAAGTTGCAAAAAGAAGATAATACGGCTACCTAAATTCATAGATATTTAGTAGAAACCAACTGTTAAACCTTAAACATGAAAAATTGTGAAACTCAAAATATAAACAATTCTTTCTTTGACTGACAACTATTCAGGGAAAGACTTGAATGGTAAATGCATATTATTTTGTTCAAATTTGATTTGTTATTTTCGATTTCATTTATCTTCATTCTTTCAGACTTTAAGAACAAATTAAATATAAGTTAACACACAGGCCTATAGCCTAAAATGAAGATAAAAACATTAATATTATTTATAAAATTTTATTAAAAAGTAGTTGAATGATTTAAGAGATTTGAAAATATTAAATTATTTATTAACTGAAATAATTGTCTAGAAAATTTTTTCCTTCTGCAAATTGGAAGCACTCATTGTTCATTAGATAGAATTAATGATATTTATATGATAATAAGTTTCCAGGATTGACAAAAAGTAATATTTTCCAAGTTAATCAAGTCATTTTTTAAAGTTGATCCTTAAGGTGAATTACATAAGGAAACTGTTAAATTATAGAACGAGGCCTTAAGGAGAGATAAAAAGAACGAAAAAATGAAGTTATTCTAAATTGAGCATTTATGCAATGATTTATAATTCCAATCTATAATCCCTCCCCATTTCCTATTCTGATACAAGAATAATTTATTAAATTCATAATAGATAATAAATATATATTTAAACTTAATAATTTCAAATATGGGTTACCTTATCAGTTCATAATAATTTGAAGGAAACATTCCTTCTTCGCCTCTAGTATTTCGACCTTTCGACCAGCCATCGCCAATATCTGACTCTATAATGATTAAAATTTCTTCTGCATAGATTTCAATTTCTATTTCAGATCTAGGACTATAATCGAATAAAGCTTTGGCCTTAAAATATCTAGATCATTCATATAATATATATATTTATTAATTACTTTTCTTTCAGACATTTTTGAAAAATATGACTTTTCAACTATATAAATTTAATACAGTAAAACAAAAATTGAAAATTATTTATTAAAGTTCTAAATAATGTTGAAAATATATAATTTAATTTTGAAATTTTCTTTAATAATATTTTTAATGAAAATTTTAATTTATTTTAATCTATATTTTAAAATGATCAGGAAATATTTTGTTGGGAAGTGTGAGTCGTAAATAATACTTAACAATGTTAAAGGTTGACTTCAACTTTTCGCCATTTTTCTTCAGAAAAATTTCATATATCATCTGTGGTTCTTTGAAAAATTATTGGTAATATTTATTTATTTAATAATGTTTATCCATAAATTCCCAAATGAATATGATTTTGAACGACGAATTTTATTTTATCGATATTACAATTCTTGGTTACCATATCCAGTATGGATATGAAACCTCTGGTCAAGAGTCATTAGAAGGGTCCCCACCAACCGTGCGGTGTAACTTGGGCCCAGTGCTCTGGGATAAGTATCCAGCGGACTCAGAAATAGGGTAAAAATTGGCGCAATTGAATAAATCTTTCAGGAGTCCTAGGAGCCTTTTCAAAAAGAAATGCGAGATGAAGCAAACACACGAATGTTTTGAAAGCAGTGTCGGAATATTTAATATTTGTAGGTTTAGAAGTTGATGTTGAAATGCTGCCTGAAGGGATCGATACAACTCTAACGTTGAATTTGCCTTACGATGACAAAGAAAATTTTAATAAGGTCGGAGATTGAAATTTTCAAAAATATAAAGATATTGGCGATCAAATGGGAAAAATCTATAAATTCAAAACAACTATGTCTGCTCTGATTGTTGGTACCTTATTGAAAAAATTCATTGAAAAAGATAAGACTAAACAAAAGTGAAATAAAAACTCTAGAAAATATCAGTAAAAGCCAACAGTGATATCCAGTTATCAAATATATCTTGAGCATGTAGCTACGCTTAAATAAGTTTCTGATATACTAGAATAAAAAAATGGTGACAAATGTAACAAACTATAAAAGGGAATGATACCGAGACCAGACGGAGTTAGAAAAAATTTAAAAAGGGAGTTAAAAGAAGAATTAAAAGGAGAGTTAAAAAGTTGAATAAAAGAGTTCAGAATCAAGAAGAGGCATTTGATTGAGTGGGTAACGAGAATCTTTGTAAACCTAATATAGAGGTGGAAAAGGAGTGGTTAATTGTGGTCAAAACAATAGAGCAATCGAGTAACGTATTCCTGTGATTAAATCGATCGACGATTAGTGATAATTATTGTTATTGACGAATTGTACACGGAGACCTATTCTTCACACAGTGACGTAATTGTTAGGTTCTGGTCTGGTGGATAAGATATTTCCTAACACAGACTGATATATCTGACTCTAAAGATATATAAATATATGTGCGTGTAAATATAAATAAATATATGAATTGACTATGACTTTTATGTTTTCAAAGATATATTTAATATGCACAAATATACAATTCATTAATTGTGTTTCCCAAAAATGCCGCTAAATACTAAAGCAAAGAAACCATCCTCAGATAAAGAATAAATGTTGAATTTATTGCTTCTCAGCGCTGTATAAAGAATGTATCAAGCAGGAGGGTGTTTCCCGAAATTTACGCGATCGATTAAATCAAGGGGGATTTAACGTTCCTAATAAAATTCTCTCTAATATTTATCCCAACGAGCAAGACAGACCGAAATGCTGCTTCTCGTGCTCGGGTGTGCGATCACCTTTTAAATTTACAAATAAATAGAATTAAATAACCTTATGGTTAAAATTCTATGAATTTTTCTTTAAGCTGATAAAGCTTCCTTGTTTATTATTTTCTCGATTTCCTCGATACTGATTCAATCAACAGCTGGTGTTATTGCAATTTTACCTCAATTAATTCTTACAAATTTTGTTATTGTTCCCTTCTAACAACAGTTGGTGCTATTCCCGAATAAAGCTTTTAATCGTTATTGATTTTAATCTCACTGTATTTCTCTCTCAAAATACTAAATTATTATTTTTGAAATTTGTTAACTATTACTATTTATATATATTTTGTTGGGGTTAGAGCAAAAACAAAATAAATTTCACAGGGTACCAGAAAGCAGAACAAAAATTGGTAAAATCAATATAAGTACAAAATTAATTAAAATTTAATGAAAATTAAAAATCAATATTGAACGGGGTATGGTTGAATGCCAAATTGTTAGACAAGGTTAGAAAGCATAATAAAAATGTAATAGGGTGATCATAGAAAAAGTTAATAAGGAAAAACAAATTAATTAAAATTAATTAATCTGTAATGGAAAGCCCGAGCCAATGGAAAGCCCGAGCCCATGGGGAAACCCGAGCACTGAAGAAAACCCGATGCGCAGTGAGACCCGAGACACCAGATAAAGGAATAACAATTCGAATTATAATTGCAGGGTAAATAAATTAAAATAATGGTCGAACCGTTCAAAATTTACTTAGGGTGCCCGGGGAAACAATTAATTTCATTTTGTTAGATAATTGGCCTCTTAAACACAGTGTAAAAGGAGAGCTTAGAAATGAGCAAGCCACCATTTGGTCGAAGAGAAAAAGGAAAAAATCTAAACAGAAAATCCAGCAAGGACAAGTCAAAAGAGGAAAATTGTGAATTATAAAGAAGCTAGAATCGTACCAGAAAAGGTAATTACCCCTTGGGTTTCTTACCTTAGTGAACCAAATTCAAATTGAGAGAAAGGTGCAAATAGTGACAAATTGTAATTGTGATAAAAAGCGAATAAAGTTATTCTGTGTTGAGTTTTCGTTGATTTAGTAAAATAAGGACACGAGGAGTCAGAGACAGGACCGACTTACAAACAAAAACTCAACATTTTGGTGAGCCCGACGTGATCAAGTCGGCAGTGAATATTGTGGAAAAGTGAAAAGAGAAAATTAAAAATAATTGAAAGTGGAATATAATTGCCGAGATATAAAGTGGAAATTGAATTTGTTAAAGAGAAATTAAATTGAAAAAGAAAAGAAAAAAATTGAAATTAAATTTGTTAAAGAGAAATTAAAGTGAAAAAGAAAAGAAGAAATTGAAATTAAATTTGTTAAAGAGAAATTAAATTGGAAAAAAAAAGAGAAATTGAACAAATTGTGCAGTCGAAATAAAAGAGTGAAAGTTAACAAAATTTAAAAGATATTGAAATAAAGTTGTGGAAAAGTTACAAAAATTTATAAAAACTATTATTGGAAATTAATTCAAAATTAAAACAAAAGGTAAAGTTAAAAATTGTAATTTTTTAAAATTTAGACGAGAAACAGTTGTCCAAAAGAAATTGTATAATCTGAGAAGTAAAAAACACTTGGAAAATATGGCGACGAGAAACTCAAATATCAATGAACAAATCTCAGTGTCTACTACTCAAGCGAACAATGGAAATGATTATTCCAGTTCTCAAAAGTTACCAGTTGAGCAATATGGAGGAGATCCAGTCGAATTTTTTGACTTTATGGCAGATTATTACATGTATGCTACAGCTTTTGGATGGAGCCAAGCAACTATGGTACAACGTCTACCATTATATTTAAAAAGAGCTGCGCGAGAGGCTTGGCAACAGATTGATAAACGACCTATAGCAATTGATTGGACAAGATTGAAAGATGTGTTGGCAGCCAAGTTGATTGGAGGAGATATAAAGAGAATGATGCGCCAAAAGTTCTACAGTCGAGTGCAAAAGCCCGATGAATCTATAAGTGAGTTTGCTTATCATTTAACTACTCTTGCAGAGAAAGCGTTCGAAGTAAAGCCAGATCAAGAGGAAGTGGCAAAGCAAGTCAAAGAATTACTTCAGGACCAATTTTTGACAGGAGTCAAGAAAGAAATCAAAAAGGCTTTGTGTTTTGTTGATTTTACAAATTTTGATGACTTGATTAGAAAAGCTATGAGAATTGAAATGAATCTTAAAACGACTCAGTCAAAGGCGGAATCATTTGCGATTATCAATGGGCCTAGAGATAGATCTATAACCCCAGTCAGCGATAACTTGCTTCAAAGATCAACCAGTCCATCTCCCAAGTTCAGAGTGAAATTTGAACCAAGAAAGTCAACAGACAGTCCAAATGAGGAAAGAGAAAGAATTCTACAATGCAGTCATTGCCAGAGAATGGGTCATCACATAAATCAATGCTGGTTTAAAAATAACATTCAAAGAAGCCCTAGTCCAGTTCAATGTGATTACTGTCAAAGAAAAGGACATAGCAATAGCCAATGTTGGTTCAAAAATAACGAACAGCGTAGTCCAAAGGGAATGCGGCTAGAATGGCTGAAAAGTAATGGTGAGAAAAGTTTTAACAGAACGAATATCAGTAACCAGAGAACTAATAATAACATGCAATGCTATAATTGTGGAAGGAAAGGACATGTCACTCGAAATTGTTTTGCAAGATCCAGATCTCCATCAACATCACCCTCACCGCAATGAGATAGAGTTAACCTACAAGGCCAAATCCAATGTCATTCCTGTAGAGGCTATGGACATATGGCTAGATCTTGTCCAAAGAGTAATAATATATTTCAAAGGCTGATATTAAAGAAGACGAGATTTCAGAAAGACAAATCGCAATCTGACAATATAGCTTTTGCGCAAACAGATGATTTTAACGAGAGGATTGAAAATGAGATGAAGCAGATGAGTAGACGCTTGGATCGATTAATGTGCAAATTCGAATCGGACGAAGAATTGAGTAACACATGATGTATGAGTCGCAATCAGAAGGATCAGAGACAGATTCTAAAGAGAAATTGGATAAAGAGGACATAGAAAGAGAAAAAGTAACAATGATTATACTGAGGATCAACAAATTTATTAAAGAGAGAGCAACAGAAACATCTAAAGTAATCTCATCGCTAAAGGAATTGAGTCAAATGACAATGAGCATACAAAAATTGAAAAATGTAATTGAGTTATGTGCCGATTATTATGATACCAATTTAAAAGATGAAAAGGAAATTGAAAATGTGATGAAAATATTTGGAAAAACGTATCGAGAAAGTACATGGTTAGATTTTATTTTAATTAATGTTTTAGATGAAAAGGAGAAAGAAGTAGCTTGCATTCGGTGTGAAGCAGGAGATTGTGTAAATGATTTAAAGAATAGATTAGAAGAAAACAATGGGAAACAGATAATTGAATTGAAGTTTAAAAATCGATGCTTACGCAATGATGAGTTTTTAATTGATTGTGGTTTTATACCAGGAAATAAAAATAAAGTGATAGCAAAAATGACAAGATGTTATGAAAATGTAAAAAGTGATCCACAGAAAATTGTAAATGAGCTGAGAGAAGCTTTTGATGAGTGGAATAAAAATGCAATTGATGAAAAGTTAAAATTAGTAGAGGAAACGGAATTTGACGAAAATAGTAAATTAGAAATTGTAAATGTAGTACGTCCATATATATAAAAGCTCGAAATATAAAGAAATATTAAAAGGTTTATTACGAAAATTTGGAAAAGAGATTAGAGAGACCAGGATAGAATTGAAACCATTTGTAATAGCATTAGATTATAAAAATGAAGGGAAAATAGAGTATATAGAAGAACATTGGTGTACCAAGGTAGGTAAATTACGAAAGAGAGCCGCTGAAAGAATGGGAAAGGATGGAATTATTCAATTGATATTTAAAAGTGAAGAATTAGATGACGATGAATATTTATACGATTGTGGGTTTATACTTTGTATGAAATAAAAAAGAGCCTGGTGAAGTCAGAATTAGAAGTGGATGAGACAAAAGAGTTATTAAAGAATTTAGTTAAAATAATATATCCAATGTTCGAAATAAAAGTGGATACAAAGTGCGAATTGGGAGACACAGTAAAGGGAATGGAAAAGGAACTTCCTAGTGTTATGCAGAGATTTGGTGAAAATGATGACTTTTGTAATAGAGGGGTCATGAAAACTTTGACGGAAAATGGAATTGATAAAGAAGTAGTACTAACAAGCTTAATATATGCAGTTTTAGAGATAGGAGCTCATAAGATAATGGAATCAGATGAATTAGAGAATTTGATAGATGCAGCTGCTCGAGTTTTAAATGAATACTTAATGAATTGGATAAAAAGGAATGGAGGTTGGACCAAACTGGTAAAAGTGCTTACGATAAATGAAAATAACGAAATTAATATACCTCATAAATCGCTAAACGGGAGAGTTAGCCCAATATTGAGAAAAACGATGGTATTTCCATGGGTAATGTTAATGATAATTGTTTTGTGCGCAATAATTACCCAGACAACCTGTGTGACTGCATATGATTGTTCACAAACGGAAATGGGAAAAATTTATTCGGTAGTAGATGTGTCAGAATGTTCGGATGCATACCCGAGAAAACTAATGATTGAAAAAGATGTAAAATATCATGTATATCAAGAATCTGAATTAAGACGAACGAAGGTTCGAGAATGTATAGTTAAACATACTACATTTATATTTTACTGTGGGAAGTGGAGCCACACTTCATTGATAAAGATGTATACAATCCCAAGGCCAGTGGAAGTTATGCCAGAAAATTGTTTAGCAGCATTTCAAACAGAAGAATTGAAAATAAGTTCGGAAATTAAACTGAAGGCAAAAATAAATCATAGGACGAGAGAAACGGTGGTTACGAAAGGATTAATGAAGCAAGACGGAGATTGTGAAGGGGAACCGTACAAAGTCAGTGGTAAAATTATTCAAAAGGCAGTGGTGATAGAAGAATATCTAACGGAATTGAGAGAATTTGAAGGAGCTTTTGATGATGATACGGGGAAGTTACAGACCCACCCATCTTTTAATATGAAACAAAATAACTGTCAAACGGGGGAATCAATTCTTGTTTATGAATTAAAAACTAATGTATGTAACTTAGCGCATTTAAAAACGATGAATTTCAAAGAAATTAGTGGAGAGCATTTTAGGGAAAGGCCTGACAATATTAATGTAAATTATGGAGTAAATATGACAATCAGATCAACGCCCGTTTGGACAAGAAAAACAGCGACTGTATTAATGTCAATAATTCCGATGGATGCCATGCGTTTTATATTAAAGGAAGTTACCAATAAATGTGGTCAGACGGTATACTCCACAAATTACAAAGGAGTTTACGTATCAACAGTAATAGTACAGGAAGCTAAAACTAGAATTCATACGGGTGATATTAAATTAACCCACTACTTTAACAATAAAATTGATTACTTATTTCATTATAGTCAGAACACCATGGAGAATATCTATCGAGAAATAATCTTAAATGATTGTAAATTAAATAAAGAAATACTTCGAAATCGAATGGCAATGGCCATCACAAACCCAAATTTGGTTGCACCCATGTTAATATCAGGAAATGGAGTATTTGCGAAAATCTTCGGAGAAGCTGTATACAGCTGTATAAATGTAAGGAAGTGTCAGTAAAAATAATGAAATATGAAAAATGCACTAATGAATTGCCAGTTAGCGTCGATGGGAAGATGCGATTTATGGAACCAATAACACGGATATTACTTGAAGAAAACACAAAACCAAAATTACTCCAGTGCAATAGATTGCTAGCCCCGTTATACCGTTTGGCACCAGATTCTTGGGTAGCATTACCCGATTACCGAGGAGTTAGAACTCCAGATAAATTGGAATTAATTAATTTAGAATATTTAGTGAACTTTACATCCCTAAATAAAATGGCACAACTAGGTTTCTACGCAAGCGAGGATATAGAAGAAGCTCAAAGAAATTTATTATTTCCATCAAAGAAAGAACGGGTGATATCAGAAATGATTGATACAATATTACCAAACGGAGAGAGTAAGGTTAATTATGAATATCTCCTAACGCCAGATCATTTCAAAAAAGCAACGTACAAAACGATGGAAAAGATTTGGGGAAAATTTATGTTCTTAGGACAAGCGTGTGCTAGTTTGATTGGCATCTATGTGATCGTAGAAACAATAAAGGTGATACTATCTCAAATATTATCTGCTCATAGAATATATAAAATATCCGGATGGTCATGGAAAATAATTATTGGTTGTATTCCGTTTATAGCAAGATTTTTTATTACTCATCATCAATATAAAGAAATGGAGAATGTGAGAGCACAGTTAAAAACTGATCAAAAGAGTGAAGAATCTTTGTGTGAATCGAGGGATAGAAATAGTGGCAATATCAATAACAATGACAATGGCAGAAACGAGCAAATGTATTTTAGAAAAGATATAATGAAAAGCGAGGTAAAACCAGAGTCACGGTGCCTACTAGAACAGATACCAAAACTTAAAGGAATCGACACTCTCTCAAAATGGTATACACCGGTATTCCTTCCAACAGCACCAGCATATCCAAGTGAAAGGCTAAAAGAAATGAAACCAGTAGAACATATTAAACTAGAAGCCGAAAGGATTGAACCAACAAGTGCTGAAATAGAACGGAAAAACATGCTCGGATTACCATGTAGTTATGCGTTGATGACAATAGGAAATAGAGGCAAACTACCTCGAACAAATATACTATTTAACGAGAGAAAGGTCAAAGCCTTGTTAGATTCCGGTTCCAGTCATACTATAGTGTCAGATAAACTGTTGACAAGGGAAGAGAGAGCAAAGATGAAACCGACGAATAAAATTATTAAATCAATGTCTCACAATGTACTGAATATAATCGGGAAGCTAGAAGTCAAATTAATTATTGGTAATCAAGAAATAACACATTATGTGTCAGTAATGAGTAAAAGCCCTGTTGAATGTCTAATTGGTATGGATGTTATGGAGCAACTGCGAGGAATTGCGCTGGATCTGACAACAGGAAAATTAATAAAGGGGACAATTATAGTTCATGCTAATCGTTGTAAGAAAGTGCCGGCAATGGAGAGTGATAGATATCCGTTAAGATCGAAAAAGAACAAATCAGTAGAAGAAAAAGTGGTCAAGCAAAAAGGTATTAACAACCCAGTACCCTTAGGATATACCACTAAAGTCTTGTTAATAACAACAATAATGCTACTAAATGTTTTGGGAACAAATGCAGGTCGATCTTTTCCAAAGTATGCAATAAAAAGGGTCCCATTATTGGAGAAAATTCATATATATTCAACATGTACCCAAATGGAATGGTTTTATCTGTGTGGGTCAACGGAAGAAATAGAAATAAGTAATTTATTAAATCACTTTGACCCACCTGTAAAGTTGAATTTCAATAAAAATATTTTCGAGGCTCGTCAATTAACAGTCAATTATGAACACACTTGGTAAATAACAGAGTTAGTATTTCAAAATAATAATACAAAAATACGTAATATAATCCAAATTGAAATATTAACAAAAAATTTAAACAGTCTGGTTTCAATAGAACCAGTAGTGAATGGAATCGACGTATATTGGGAACCCCACGAATCCCAAAAAGTGAAATTAATCTTCCAAAATAATATTATCGATACATTAGACATCAGAAAACCCTTTGTCCATTACAATAATTTAAAATTCAATCAAACGTATGATATTGTTGCGCAATATTATGAAAAGCTTTTGCGTGAAAATGGTACCGAAATCGATAACCAGTGGGTAAAAATTGATTCTATTCGACAATCCATAAAATTGGAAAATGAACCAAATCGTATTATTTTACGATATGATAATCAAAAATGGATAGCCACACGACAAGCGATAACCAATAAAAAAGTGGAAATTTACTATTGCGGAAAACTGCAAGCTATATTGCAAGGTAATATTACATCTAAAATATTAACATTTCAGCAAATACGTTCAAAGTCAACTTCAAAAATTGTGATTGTAAAAATAAAATATTATCAACGTGTTTTTCATCCCGATCATTGGAAAATCGTTCTAGTGGAAAGTAAATCTATTCGAGTACAATTTGATACAACTGAGGCAGAAAGCTCAAAATATATGCACAATTCATCAACCAATTCAACACTAATTCTTCTCTTATTAATGGAACACAAATTCCAAGAAACAAAACTACATTCTCATTATCAAATGATTTTGAAAATACTTATGTTATTTTGTCATCTATCATCATCAGTGTGACACCATTTTCCATTATCATTCTTCTCACTCTACTGATTTACTTTCAAAGACTTAACAGACAATATGAATGTCAATCCAAGACCTCAAAACCTTGGATTGTCTACGAGGAAACATGGGTCTATTGAGATACATTTATTTTGCATGCAATTATGATATTATAATAGTACTGTATTAGTAGTAACTTTTATTTTATGATAGTTGTAAAATTTGCACCTTTCAATCAAAGAGAAATATGATGGACTAAGAGGAAATTGAACACAAACTTTTATGGGAAAGAAAATTTAACAACTGTACATAAGGGGTCGTAAAAATAATTAAAATCAGCCTAATTAGTTAAATCAAAGAAAATAAAATCTGTCAAAATTTAATAGGTAAATTTTTATTAATATTTATTATTTATACAGTGATCACCAAGGCAGTGCCCCTGAGGTACTCTACCGTGTTGATCACTTCAATCTTAAAATCTAACAATTGATTGATTATTGTTATATATATCATGATTAATAAAAACTTTCCCTCGTCTTATATATATTTTGGCGTCCCATCCCATAATTGAATATTAAATTAAATAAATAAAATAATCAAAGCGAAGAAATGGACACATAAATAAAGTAATCAAATAAAATAGTAACAAATTATTATTATTATTATTATTATTAGTATTATTATTATTATTATTATTGAGAGTCCAAAAGATCCCAATACCTACAAGTCTCATTATAATAATTTATTAATTATCATAATACAACTTTAAATATCAAATATATCAAATATAAAATAAATATAAAACTATTCGTATTATTTTATTTATGAACAAGAAGTTTTTTATAAGACATTTGTCAATAAAAAAGTCCTGTTCGATTATTCTCTGAAAATTTAATAATTTGAGACAATGTGCCAGTATGCTTTTCACTGTGGAGAATCATTATTATTATTGTTATTATTGTTAATTATTATTATTATTATTATTATTATTATTATTATTATTATTATTATTATTATTATTATTATTATTATTATTATTATTATTATTATTATTATTATTATTATTATTATTATTATTATTATTATTATTATTATTATTATTATTATTATTATTATTATTATTGTTGTTGTTTTAGTTATTGTTATTATTAGATCTATAAGAAATTATCTAAATAGTTATTAAGAAATAATAGAATGAACTTAAAATAAATGAAAACTCACAGTATCCCAACTAATTTGTATTATGAACGTAAAATAAATGAAAACTCACAGTATCCCATCTAATTTGTATTATTGGTCTGTTACATGAAATACATCCCCGACATAATCCCCAATGATGACTGGTATCAAATTTCTCATCCCCCTGCCGCAATTAACAACTCTCAACCCTCTGTTAAAAACAATGTTAAACGGGAAAACTTCAAAAAATAGTTCTGAAGGAATTGACATGTTGACACCTTCACTTTTAAAGCATTGATTGTAAAATTTTAATATTAGAATGCAATTAAACACTTTATTTGCCATTTTATTTTCTCCAATAATTTCTATTTCAATTGTGGTGTTGTAAAAGGTTTTTGCGATTTCAAAAATCTGTCCTCGAACATAATGCACAAATCCCGCTCTTTGTGTTCGATATTGCAAAGTTATTCCGGTTAGACTTTCGTTGACGCAGAAAAATGATGGCAGCTTCAGTTTTGGATAACTAGATCTGAGATATTCATGCAAATTATCTAGGCCGTTGAGAAAATCTCTAAGATCTCTTCCAAGCACCCGAAGAATTGAGTCGTATCTGTAATGAGATAAAATGAAATGAAATATTTTCCATTTTGAAACATCACATCGTCTTTCGTAATTCGACAATAATAGGCTGCTGCGTACACGATTTTTTTTAACAGTTTTTCATCATAGACTTCCTGAATGGCAAACACGTTGACGTCGAGTTTCGATTTTTCAAGAATCTGAGTCCAGGCCTGTAAGCCACATGCCGAACAAATGAATTGTCGAATCCCTTCTAAAAGTAGACCATACATGGAAAAAGAAAATTTGTTTGTGTCAAAATTTTTGTATGGAGTTGAAATATAGATAAATCAACCAATCCGGAATAATTGCCAGGACAATTTTTCTTTCATTTTCATTGGTCACTTGTTTAACGAGTGACCATCGCAACACCCATTTCGGATCTAATACAATAGATGGCATAATTGCCATTTGATGATTGCCGATTATCGGCTGACTAAAATGGCATAATTGCCATCAATCCATATTATCAGAGAGAAAATTGGTGCTAATGGGAGAGTTTAGTTTGAAATAATTGGTAATTGTCTCGTCAGTTCTAAAAACTTGTTAGATTTTTTTTGATTCATGAAATCGTTTTTATTTAATGATTATTTGCTATTTGAGATACCACTTTATTTAAACAAAAATTTGATTTTAAAAAATTATCGGAATGGGCTGATTTTTGTCCTTTTAAATGCCGAAATTTATAAATCTCATTAACATTGTTTGAAAGCATCGGGATTTTCAATTTTCCTTTATTTTTTTTAGACTATAGATGAATTATACTCAAAAAAAAGATTTAATGAACGGCATTCAAACTCTCACACATTGTTTTTGTAACTTTGTTGCACTCTCAACGACTTCAGTCAAAGTGTTTTTGGATATTCGTTGGATTTAGTTGCAACATGCATGTTGATGTCAGTTTCCCGGTGATATGTTTCAAACTGTCGGATTTTTACTTTTAGAACGTGAATGTCTTTCTGATCTTGAGTTGGATGAGTTTGGATTTGGGGCATTAATTGTTTCTGCTTCTTTAGAATCACCGCCAGTTGAAACCATGTGACTTTAATGTTCCGGTGTCTATTTTTAAGGGGTTCCACTCGTGTCTGTTGCATCTAGATCTGTTGTACCACGGAATTCAAATCCGCCCTGAGATCTTCTAGCCTTTTTACTGGAACGAAATTGATAAAATATAATAGTGAACAAAATGATAGATTGATTTTTTTGGATCCCTTTGAATTTTCGGGAAACGTGCATCCATAAATGAGATGCTTTTGTCACTGATTACTGCATCATTTGCTTCCAAATTAATTTATTCCACATACTCATTCACCTACAAACCAAATATACAAAAATTATTATTCTTATTATTACTGTTATTATTGTTATTCTTGTTGTTATTATTATTATTATTATTATTATTGTTATTATTATTATTTTATTGATATAGTTATTATTATTATTGTTATTCGTTATTATCATCACTATTTTTAAATATTATCGTACTATTATCATATTATTATTTTACTATTATTACTATTATTATCAATTCACTACTATTATTAGTGATATTATTATTATAAAATTATTATAAAGTATCATTATGGTATTGAGAATACTCTACCATCTTAATAATTAATTAATAATCGAATAGATTGGAGGACGAATCTTAATTAAAGGGGGAGATATGTTGGGGTTAGAGCAAAAACAAAATAAATTTCACAGGGTACCAGAAAGCAGAACAAAAATTGGTAAAATCAATATAAGTACAAAATTAATTAAAATTTAATGAAAATTAAAAATCAATATTGAACGGGGTATGGTTGAATGCCAAATTGTTAGACAAGGTTAGAAAGCATAATAAAAATGTAATAGGGTGATCATAGAAAAAGTTAATAAGGAAAAACAAATTAATTAAAATTAATTAATCTGTAATGGAAAGCCCGAGCCAATGGAAAGCCCGAGCCCATGGGAAACCCGAGCACTGAAGAAAACCCGATGCGCAGTGAGACCCGAGACACCAGATAAAGGAATAACAATTCGAATTATAATTGCAGGGTAAATAAATTAAAATAATGGTCGAACCGTTCAAAATTTACTTAGGGTGCCCGGGGAAACAATTAATTTCATTTTGTTAGATAATTGGCCTCTTAAACACAGTGTAAAAGGAGAGCTTAGAAATGAGCAAGCCACCATTTGGTCGAAGAGAAAAAGGAAAAAATCTAAACAGAAAATCCAGCAAGGACAAGTCAAAAGAGGAAAATTGTGAATTATAAAGAAGCTAGAATCGTACCAGAAAAGGTAATTACCCCTTGGGTTTCTAATTCAAATTGAGAGAAAGGTGCAAATAGTGACAAATTGTAATTGTGATAAAAAGCGAATAAAGTTATTCTGTGTTGAGTTTTCGTTGATTTAGTAAAATAAGGACACGAGGAGTCAGAGACAGGACCGACTTACAAACAAAAACTCAACAATTTTATTTTATTAATTACTATAATAAGTATATTATCTAAAGTATATTATCTAAATATAGTAATTTAAATATACTATTTTTATATATAATTTATTTTAAATAATTATATAATACTATTATTATATTTATGCTATTTTTAGTAATTTTTATTTATTCTACTTATTATTTTATGCTAATTAGCCCTTATGGCTATCGTTTTATCGGATCCAACCCCAACATAATAAGGTCTGGATAATTGTCTATGCTAAAGTTGATTGGCTGTAATTGCAACTTGTACAATCTATTTTGATTATTAATAAAGGTTATCTTTTTCGAATTTGTAAATTCGTGAATTGATAAAACACGCTTGGAGTCAGAGATGTAATTGTTGAAATTAACTGATCCAATAAACCCAATTATTACTATTATTATGCATAAACTTAAGTAGATAAGGAGTGTAAGCTTTTACCAGCATCTTCAGAAAGTTTTACGAGTTAAATAAGAGTCTAAATTTATGAAGGTGGTGAAGTCTTTGAATGTTTCAAGTGTTGAGTTTGTAAGACTTAATTATCTTTAAAAGTAATAATTTTGGAATCAATAAAAAATGCTATAATTAAAAACTAAATGACGAAGAATGCGACATTATAGAAAATCAATAAACTACGAAATTTGAATTTGAAAAACGGGCCAGGTATAGATCAGACATGGAAATAGATCATGGTGATAATGAATTTATTAGAAAGGGTCGAAAAGAAAGGGATTCGTTAAAAAAGGAAATCTTTAATTAATAAATTAATTCATTAAAGAAAATTTGAATTGGGAAAACATCAAGAAAAGCAAACAAAGGGAATTCAAAAATCAATTATCAGGAGAGCATTATTAATGAGAAGATATGGAAAAAGATTTTAAAAATGAATATGTATGGAAGAGTAATTAATAAGACTATAATTTGACAATGACGTGAAATAAAATCACAGAAAGAGGATTGTTAGACAGAGACGATTTTGATTGAGAATCATTTATCAAATGGAATATCTCACTATATAAAGCAAATCGAAATTAGAAACCATCGGCATTTGTCCCAGGTAAGGACGAAGAAATCGAGAATAGGATTTGTGGAGATATATTGAATTTCTTTGTAAGTAAGGCAAACGAAAGATTAAGAGAAGTCAGTAATAGTGAGTTGTAAGCGCACGGGAACAAAGACATACCACATCTAGAACAAAGATATTCTAAGTCATGCTTTTTTCGAGACCAAAGACAATGAGATACCACATGACTCATTGGATTTTTCATAATTTTGGATAACAAAGACATATGAGTCATCATCGAAAAATGTTCAAAGTCCTTTTAACAAAGAAATTAGTACAAATTTACTCTTGATAACTTTACAATAAAATAATTTAGTCATGACAAAAACGTCGTTGAAAGGTTTGTATTGCGTTTTTACGTATGATTAATGATATGGATAGATTCTACGCGTTTCTTTTATTTATTATGGTAAAAATGATGTATATATTTCGCGCCCTCGTATGAGATAACTGATAGTGTGAGTTATTAAAGTTATCTTGATCCCAAAATCATTTGCATTTGTAATATTGACAAAAATGGAAAAGTACAAAATGGAAATTCTAATTATAGCTAGAACATCTAACTAAATGATCTTTATTGATTATAAAGAAATGATATTGAATTTTTAATTGCAAAATATTGTTGACAAGAAGAATTTTTTGGGTTATGATTCCTTGCAATACAGTTGTTGTGCTAGAGATTGTGGACATGTACATTTTTGCTGAAGACAACTTTTTCGTATCTCTTTTAATTAAAATCAGATTTTCAAGAATATTTTTTGAGATTTTTAAAATTTTCTTTTTGAAAATATAGAGATTTTTGAGACACTATATTTTGCTGACCTCGATCTTTTCGAATATTCATTGAAAACGGTCAAAAATATGAAAAACAAAACATTTTTGAGTTATGATTTATTACAGTATAGTGCAAAAAGCTCTGAGATATTAGAAGATCTTCCTTTGGAAAATCATAGAGAACTTGAAGACATATTTTCTACATGTCTTGGGTTTCCTAAATGCCTACTAAATTATTTATTTGTTCTTAATTAGTTTGTATTTATTGAATATATTTTTCTGGGGGCCCCAATTGATTTGATTATATCTGTCTTTATCTGTATTTATCACCATCCATTCATACTCATTTCTGCCGAACTACACCAAATTTTATTTTTTGAAATTTTTAATAAATTAATTTATTTTTAATTTTTTCAATAAAATTTGCATTTTTATCGATTTTCAATATTTAATTGCAAGTCAACATTTCTTTTGCGCTACTTAATACGAATCCCAACAATTTGAAGGTTGAAGACTACCAAATCATAGTATTGATTTTTGAATGCACAAGTCTCCACACTAAATCTTTAGTCATTATTATTATTATTATTATTATTATTATTATTATTATTATTATTATTATTATTATTATTATTATTATTATTATTATTATTATTATTATTATTATTATTATTATTATTATTATTATTATTATTATTATTATTATTATTATTATTATTATTATTATTATTATTATTGTTATTACTCTCAGTTCCCTTCTAATGTTTGGTACTCAATGTATAAATCGACAATAAACTAGTCTAATAATTTCTACATAAAGATACAGGAAGTTCAATACATTTATGTAGGGTTTAACATCTTAAAATAACAGTAACATTACGATTTTATCGAAATTACAATAAACCATCGATAAAACACAGTAATTGTTTTTAAAATAATGAGTTTCAACTCTATCATCACAAAGGAATCTGAACTATCATTTTTGCTTTCAAACTAGTTGATTGAAATTTAAAGTTGTCTGACTTCCCGAAAGAGATTGATGAGGAACTGTTGAAGTTGACCCAGGACTTGAGACAACAAATGGTCCAGTTATAGGCATTGTGGTGGTTGAAATTGGATTACCTAAATTGATTATTTGGATAAATTAAATAATAAGCATATTATTCAATAATTTTAATAAATCTATCATTTTACTACCAACTGACTTTCAATGAAATTTTTTATAATTTTATTATTATTATTATTATTGATCTTTCTCATTTACAAATTATTTGACTATTATTATAGTGACAAACCAATTTTTTGAAATATGATCAAATTCAACAAAAGCTTTCTCAGATTGACCACATTTTAGGAGCTCAAGAATTATATTATAAAGCAAATCATAGTAAAATACTGATTTTAGAATTGATGCCCTTTTCACTGTCAATTAAATTAAAGTTTAAAAAATTACTTAAAATATTTTCACCGGACCAAAAGGTGCTTATCAATTCTATAAATAAATATTTTGGTTTATATTTAACCCTCTGACCGAGTATCCCGCGATTTACACGTGCAGCATCTACTGGTTTAATTATACGCATCCCGCGATTTGGACATGCTAGCATTTATTTATGTTTTCTCACGTTGCTATTCCTCGATTTCCCAGTTCAAGCTGTCTTTCTGTACTGATAATTTTATGCATTCCGATTTCGACGTACTAACATTATTTATAAAAATGATTTTTTTAATCAAATTTGAAAAAAAACGCGGTCAGAGGAATAACAGTGTTTTCCAACCTTTTTGGCTTGAGACACACATCAAAGTACTTAACAATTTTTTTTATTATCTAACTGTCATTATTATCTAATAATATTTTAATTCTTATTCTCTGATTGTATAATAATACATTAATTAATTCTCATAATTCTACGTATCTAATTACTTTTGATTAATTATTTATTTGTAATTGTAATTCATTTATTTAGAAAACAATAAGAAAATTATAACTCTTGAATAATTTTGAATTATTATTAATTATTAACACGTTAGAATTTTTTCCGTGGAACACTTACAAAGTTCTCGTGGCACGCAGATTGGACTTTGATCTATAATTTAAAAAGAAATAAAGATAATAAATGATTTATTAATTCCTATAAATGAGTTAAGTACACGGACGTCCATATTTACTCAGTTGAATTCAGTAAAAATAGTTTTTTTATTTGAAGTATGGTGTTTGCCAGTTTAGTTCTAGGGACCATAAAAATAATATATTTTGTGTAGTTCGAATAAAAACTCATGATGATTGAAATTATTAAATTATATTATATTAATTAGACAAAAAGAGGATCAAAATGAGAATATTGAATCAGATTGTAATTCAACAAGTGTCCGGACTGGTATGTATAGAATATTTTGTATAATATACAGTTTTGATAAACTTCATTTCACTGTGATAAGTTATTTATTTCCCGTTTCTTGTTCTTTTCAATAGTATTTATTTGTTTCATACGTATAAAATCATGCTAAATTCTAATAGATATCGTAGTACAAACTTAAGGAAGTAATCTCACCTAGTTTTATAATTTGTATCAAGTTTTATACATAATTTTTCCTGTTATTATTTTTATGGCTGTTATTATTTTTAAGTGTTTTTGTTGGATATATTAATGGTGTTTATATAATATAAAACCGAATTTGGACATAACTCTCCGCCTTTTATGAGATCTGAGTGTTGCTTAACTTGATTCTATGGAGCTTAATGTCCGCATCATATATAAATTACCTACATTCCAAATTGTAAAATTTTCTTTTTATTGTTTATATTGTATTTTTATGTATTTATCAACCAATTAAACTATTTAAATAAAAATTTTTATTTATCACATATTTTACTACATAAAATATCGGTCTTATCTACGAGTGCAAAGTATATACTTGCTAGTTCATTTAAAAGACAGATATTGATTGTCCACATTGAAAATAAGCTTTGAAAGAACAGAAATTTTAAAAGTAAGACGTTTGTGAGGTGTTTATATACTTTTGTAACTTATATTAAATCATTATCTTATATATGAATGTATGTTGTATATGAATGTATATGAATGTATGTTTATTGTATGTTGAAATCCTTACTTATTCATTATTTATTATTTTAGAAAAATTCCACAAACAAATTAAAGATTTGTTTTGATATTGTTGATAAAAATATATTATTTGAATTTGAATTTGAATTGATATTATGGATTCCATTAACACTAGAAGTGCGGTGGCTAATAAGATTCACACTTTAGTTAGAAAGTATAATATTGTCATTGTTTAGAAAATTAGACCTTTTGTTAAAAATTCAAAATCACCTTTCCAACCTTGAATACCATTTTGAATAGGATAGAATAGGTTTGAATAATAGCTTCCGAATGATGACGGATTATCCCCATAAGAACCGAGGTAATTAACAGGTGACGGTGGAGCGAGAACTGCTGGTAATAAATAGTAAGGATCCATGAATCCGGATTGAGCAGCAAAATTCAACAGATACTGATTGTAGACATCATTGGTATTGGCAGTTCCTGATAGACCAGAAAATAGTGGTCCTTTAAAATAACTGAAAATGACAACATTAAAATATATTATTATCTTAAAGATCTTTTAAGATTTTATATTCACTAAAAGTTTGATATTTTGAGAGAACGGTCACCGTGACAAGCAGAAAAAAAATAAAGAATTCATTTGAACGATTGATTTCAAATCAAGAAGAGAGCGGCAATGTATTAATCAAAAATTATTTATTAATAAAAATATTCTTAGCACAAATAGCACAAACGTCGAAAATTCAAGGTCGATCCAAAATAAACATTTCAAAAATAACATGGCGAAATTCGGATTAGGTTTGTCTGTGAATCACTAAATTAGTTCGTTGATTTAATTGTTTAAATCATTTAATGGTGCAAGGATAATATAAGGTTATGGTCCATAACTTATGGGTAATACAAATTATATTTATGGATAAATTTGTATGGAGGTTGTAATGAAATATTTTAGTAATTTGAAAAGAAGACATTTAGTTGCCCATAAATAAGTATTAAATACATTTAAATTGTCCTCTTAAACTACTGACGACACTAAGGACTAAAAATAACGATTTTGTTATAATACTTATAATTGTCATTATTTGTTGTCCCATTGGTTTTTTAAATGAAAATTATTATTTTAGTTCTAGTCATTACATGTTAAACTTATCATATAAAGGCACTTTTATATAAATATAAGGAAGTATACAGATTATATAATATTGAGAAATATGATATAGTTTTGTTATAATTAAAATATTTCAAATCCTCGATTTATATAATATCACTTAAACCAATTATTTCTGAACATTAATGCAATGGTTTCTAACCTTTTTTAAAGTTACAGAGCACTTTTAATTATAAGAAAATTTTGTGCATAAATATTGCTTTTAGAAAAAAAATTAAATTATGAAAAAATCATTATAATATTTCATATTTGACGGAGCACTTGTAACATTCTAGCGGAACAGCAGTTGATTATTATATACAAATGACATCAGGGTATTACATAAAGGTAGGACTACAAAATGTCATAGTTTTGTATAAACGATATCATATAGATAATTTTGAAAAGAAATATCATTTAAACTTATTTTTAAAAGTACTTTTTTAATTTTCAGCTGAAGAAAGCTTTATTGTGAATCATTTAATTTATTTATTTTAATGAATTAATGGATTATTATTTTTAAAATGAAATTAAAATTGAATTTGAAAGTTGCCATTTCACATATATTTCATTTTGCAACTTATGTTAATATCGAGAAACAACAGCACTACGGGTCCTTAGAAATATTTTTAAAACCTAAAACGTTAGCATTTGATAGTGTAATATCCTCAAGCAAAAATTAAAAAATTGGTAAAATTATTAATTATTTTTCTAATAATTTTTTTAATGTATATATTTGAATGTAAACTCCTCTAAGATTTTGGTATCATTCTGTCGATCTTAAACTTTATTAGACTTTATTTAATTATTGTAATTTTTACAACTCAGTCAAATATATTGATGAAAATTTCAGGGAAAAATAATACGCAATTAATTATTAAATGTTTTTTCTTGTTTAAAATCATAAATGTTAAACTTTGAGAAATTAAAATATGCACTGTTAGAATCATTTTCGAAGAAAAAATAATTCTTTAGTGTCGCAATATTAAATAAGATGTTTTTCTTGATCAGGTTATTTTTTTTACTTATTTTATTGTTTGTTATTTATTTTTAATTAAAATTTAATCATCAAATTTATCAATTGATTGCTTCAGTAAAATAAATTTCCTGAAAGCATTTTTACATTTGAAAATCTCAACAGTTAAGGATTCGTGTCCGAAAGTTCTTGTGAAATAATATTGAAAATATCATTCGACATTTGCAACCAGTAAAAAGTCATTAATAATAATAGTGCTATTTGTGTTCCAAACTAGCATTATAGATATTATTATATAGTATTATGTTGATTATTTTGAATTGGACTTGTTGATAATGTATCAAATTTATAAATAAAATTTCTTTATTGTTATGAGAAAGTTATTAATTTATTTTCATCTTAAATATTTGTAAATAATATAAAATACAATGAAAACTAATAAATAAAATTTTTCTAAAGGTGTTTTGTAATATTTTTGGTTTTCGAATGACTGCATGCTACAATTAAATATCAGAATTATAAAACTCTAGTCTGTCATCCGAAAACCAAAACCATTTGATTCTAGATTTAATTTACTGACACAGGATGTCTTTACAAACTTAATTTATGTTTGCACCGTTTTCTAAGATACCAAATATATTGATATATTTGATAAGATATATATATATATATATAAAGTAGTTCTATCATTTTATACATTTCATATAGAATTAGAAATGAAAGTGTTTTAATCAATAAATGTTAAAAATAAAAATTATTAAAATTATATTTTAATATCTAGGAAGTCATAATTTTCATAAATTTTCACTGGTTCCAGTGGGTAACTTATAATTTATAAGTCAACTATAATAGCATCTTATGAAATATATAAATGTTATTTGGACACTGGGTGTTATCATGAAGATATTTTTGTAATTATTTCACGTTTTCATAATGGTTTAGTATTTAATTATTTTCCTATTCATTCTTCAATATTATTTTAAAATTTATCTGTAAAATATTGAAAACAAATATAATTTTATAGAATTAAACAAAAATTTGATTTTGTTTGTTGATCTAATTATTAAATTCTTTAATAAAACATCAGTAAGAATTACAGTTGTAAATATGCGTCAAATTCTGTTGTTTACATATGTGAGAAATGTCGTAATAAATGATGTAGGAGGCATTAGAAAGGTACAAAATTGAGCGTTTGTCAATTACTGGCCGTCATAAAATGATGAAAAACAAAATAATATATAAAACTGCAATTGATTTCAATTTAATCTCGTTTGAAAATAATATTTACAAAAGAGTAAATACATTTTATACATGTTTTATCGATTATTTATCATAATTCTATGATTGAGCACAAATCAATAATAAATTTGTAAAAAAAAACTTTGTTTCAATTATTAGAAAAATCTCAAAATGAGTTCAATGACAGAATCGGAAACAACGTGCAATGAAATACTGCGTTGGCATTCTATAATGTTAACTACGAAAATGTCTATGATGTAATAAAAATATTTTTCGTCAGAAGTTTTTTAAATTGTAATGTAAATAAATTTGATTGTTTAAGTCACTTAAATATTGAAAATTTGATTTCAATAATGATTTTTTAAAAGTCACTTATAATTTAATTTTTGGGATATAATCGATAAAGGCCGCAATTAAAACACAAATTAACTAAAAAAATATAATCTTAAAATTTATATGTTAAATTTTTAAGAGATTTCTGTCTAGAAATAATTATCAATGCTAGTATATTCTTAATATTTTCTAGATTTATTATTGTTTTGAAAAATTTGTTATAATGCGTGTAGAATAGAAATTTTTAGAAATACTAAGTAAATGTATAATCTTCAATTTTCTATAAAATTCTTTAAATACGCTTGAAAAATGTTATTTAGATTTAAATTTACACATGACTTGCAAATGAAGTCAGCTGTGAAAGATTAACTTTTTTTGCATTTGTAGTTTTAACATTAAAGTACCGAATTTTCAAATTTTGTTTTCATGTTGCTTATTTTCTGGGTTGCCATTTACGTATCTGGAATATATACGAAAACAAAGATTTATCATTGAAAATGGTTTTATTGTTTTTCAAAATATTCTCCGCAATGATCGACAGACTTGCATAGTACGTTTGAACCAATTTCCATAGCACTTTTTCCATTCAAATTGAAGTATATTTAAAACATGCATTTTGAATATATCATCCCTTTCTTTTAGCGTCGAAATTCGTTAACCACGTAGTTTATTTTCATGTACGGGAACAAAAATAAATCATTGGGTGCCCAATCAAAACTGTACGGCGGATGAGAGATCAATTCGATGTTTTTAGTGGTCAAATTATTGAATGGTTTGAGTTGATGTGTGAGAGCTTACAATGTTAAGTAAAGAATAATCTAGATTCTAGAGTCACAGGTGGTTTTTTCCTATTTCTCCAGAGACTTCTGACTAAAAATTGTTGTGTAGCATTAAGAATTTACCGTTCTCTGATTTTCAAATGGCACTGTATCAACAAATCCATGTATTCTAAAAAACAGACGATCATTTGCTTCGAAGTGTTTTTAGTACAAACACTATTGTATTTCTTAATCGTTTCTTTGAACCAATCGATACGAGCCTTTTTTTGAACTAATGTCAAATTATGTGGAATAATTGTTCATGTGTAAACTCTCGTGTATGGGATGCCCAGAAATGCTTTAATCCCACGGTATGTCACATGATGATTTTGCATTATCAGTTAGTTCACAACATTAATGTTTTCTGTCACAATAGCTGTTTCTTTAAATTTGTCCATGAGCGAACGTAAGCCACGAGTGACATACAGTGGTTTAAGGTGATGCTACACTGTCAAAAGTCGAAGTGAGTTGAGCGATGCACTGTGGTTGAGATAATCCACATCATTAGTCTTAATAAGTCATATCACGAAATTATCACGAGTTAATTCCAATTTTTGATTAAAATGAGATCTCCAAGTCAATGTAAACAACACAAATGGCATTCGTATGACAAAACGTTGTGACTAGGTATACCAAAAAAATCTTAAACCTTACGATAGATATGTCCTATGGTGCCTATCAATACCTGTATTGTCAGTTCCAGATGCATAAATAGCAAGCTTTGTTTCTCAAGTAAATTAAATTTGAATTAAAATATTATCAAACTCGAGTTTTGTTTACAATAATAACACTGATTTATAACGAAACATTTGAATCTGAAATTGAACAGATAATGCCATACTGTTTTATTTTTTACAGGTTGAGTGACTTCAAAAATTACAAAAAGTCGTTTCACTAATCATAATCATTTCGAAAAGTAACTGGCAGCGCGGAAAAGTTTACTAATGTATGACATATGACATAATTAAGATTAAATTTGTTAGATTAATTGGTATTTTTAATAAATGTCTTAATTAAATATCATTTTTCTCACCCTTTAAAATACTAGTTGTTTTTATATTGTAGCAGTACAAATTGACGATTTCCTTACTAAGTATTAATAATAATATTATCATAAAATATATACAAATGAAACAAGTCAAAAAAGTAACCCTTTACTATATTAGCATCTACTTCAGTATTTCCCTAGGAATGTGACTTTTGAGAAATTTGAGAGCTTATTTTATATTTTAACACCAAAAAGACCGATATTTTTTATATAAAATATTTCCTTTGAAAATAAAATAAAATATTATACTATTCAAATTTCATTTTATAAATTATAGTGGCCACACCAAAAAATATTATTCTCCAGAAATAGGGGAGGACAAATTGAAATTTTTTATAAAATAGTTGGGACAGCTGAATGTTGATGGAACGGTATTTTTATGAAGTCATCTGAAGTTACTTTTCGTCAGGAATTGGTAAATCAATCATAGAAATATTACTTTTAAAATTCATACAATGTTGCAAGAACCAAGCTTTATTTTTAAATTATAATAAAATTCGTTTAATTTTGTCAAATTAATTAAATTTATAATATATATATATATATATATATAAAATTTAGTCGTATAAAAACTCCTAATATGACACAGTAGGAATTGTCCAAAATCACATTTCCATGAAAAATAAAAATTCACGACAAATCCAACTTATTCCGCTGATAATAAAACCCGGGAAAAAATTATATAAAATAATATCTTGTTAATATTTTTGTTGGAAATGCCATAAAATAAATTAGATGTTGGGAGATTCACTGCGGAGAGTTAAATGAATTGTACAGCGGTTGAAATTTCACTATCTCATGTAATCTCGGAACCACCTGTTAATTTTTTTATTTAAACCTAAATTCTCCCAGAAACCAATATCGATTGTTATTTAAACAATTTTTTGACAAATTTTGAACAAAAACAACAATTTGTTTTCATATGTAATTTTACAATTTAGGTTTTAAAGTACCAGTCTAAATTACCAATAAATGATAATTTTATAGCATAATTTTCATTTCCGACTGAAATTTATTGCGAAATACAAAAGATTAAGACAGCTACAAATAAAATAGACCTTAACTTTAAAGAGCTTAAATATATTTTGGAATTTGAAATTCTTCATAAGTACCCAAAGAGGATAGAGATTGAAATCAAACCTCTATAGAAATTTCTTTTATATTCAAAAAATGTTAACGTTCAATGGAGAATTCAGTTAAAATAAGTTGAAAGAATAAAACGTTTTCTTTATATATTAATATAAGTGTGATTTATCAGTAGTATTTAATCATAAACCAATTGTTTTGATAAACAAAAAAGTTTTTACTCATTGTAGGGTTTCTGAAGATTCGGGTTTTTAGGAATTTAGAGTCCGAGTTCAGATGAAAAAATATTAACATTCTTTCTTTATATTCAAATATTATTGCAATATCTTTGTAATTACTATTTTCTTCATTACTTTGTTATCTTAATTTCTTTAATTAAAATTTCTAACATAATTTTATCACTCCTTTGAGTAAAGGTTTTTTTAATAATAATTGTTTAATCCTTATTTTGAATTTAGTATATTTTATTAAATTGCATCTTTTTTTTGGTTTTTATGTAATCGTATTTTAGAAATATAAATTTATTTAGAGACTTTTCGGTTGCTTTCAATCAAATGTTTGTGCAAAGATTGACAAAAACCGAAAAGTTTCTTTCATTTGATGTAGAAATAAGGTTTACAGTAGATACCTC
>CAUHTR010001476.1:0-10892 GCA_959609185.1 Schmidtea polychroa | reverse complement strand
AATATTCAATTTTACACTAATAATTTTAGGAACAACGAGAAACAATAATCGGAAGTGTAACATATGTCAACGACTAGGACATTGGAGCAACGAGTGTTATAAGACAAGGATGTGCCAAAATTGCGGTAAAAGGGGTCACACAGAAAATATATGCCGAGGACCAATGATGTCGATGAGAGGAGGAAGGACTAGAACCTGCTACAGTTGCAACCAACTTGGACATGTGGCGAGAGAATGCGCGATGAGGACAAAGCATAATCAACCAAGAGCAAACGATTCAAGTCAAAATATACAAGTCAACATCATGCAGGAAATTGAACAGTTGAAAAAGATGATCCAACGGATACCAGAGGATATCCAAAAACGACCAACAAAGAGAACAAAAGATCAGCAACGAATCGAAGGGCAGAGACCACTAAACGAAAAAGCCAGAGAAATTCAAAAAAGATGGAAAAAGCGAGAAACCAACACCGGAAGAATAAATATGATGAGATTAATGAACAAAGGGGAACCGCACACTGCGGAGCAGTGTATTAACAAGGAAGGGAGCGATATGACCGTAATCAACGAGACAAAAGTGATAAAAGAAAATGGGTCACATCAATTGACGGAGCAATTGACAGAACTGAGTAGCGAGGATAAAATAAAAATAATACAAGGGTTCACCAAAGAAGAAAAAGAAAAGAGACGAAGAAGAGATGAAACAGGCACGAACCAAAAAGCAACGAGATTGTTACAAAGAATCGAATTCAAAGGGTATTACTACAAAAATTGAAGATAGAATTAGAAGAGAAGAACCAAAATTAACGGAATGAGCAAGTAAAAGAAAAAGTAAAAGACAACTGGTTCAGGAAAAATGAGTGGTTCGAAAAGAAAGAACCAAGTAACAGAGCCAATATAAACATGCTGAGACAAATACAGAATGATCAGACGGATCAGGAAGACGGGAAAAGTGCGATGAGTAGCCTGAGAAGTGAATTATCTCAATCAAGTGATGAAAATAATGAACAAGGAACACCTCAAAATAACGAAGAGGGTGAGAGCGACGATATGGGATCACTGATAGAAAATGACGATGAGGAAATATTTGAGGAAATTTCCGACACGGTATCGGAAAGAGAACGAAATGAGAGCTATATCAACGAACCAACATACAGAAAATGTATAAAACTGATAACTCAAGCATACCAGTGGGAAGGAGATATATTAACGGTAACATGGAAAGATTGGTGACGAAATATAAAGGAAAGTTGAAAGAAGTTGATCCAGATCAATACCAAGTAAGTATTCAACACCCTGAAACTCAGATACAGATTATTGAATTAAAAGTAACAAATACCGATAAACTGTATAATTGGGTACAACAAAAGATGGGAACAAGTCATAAAAATAAACAGCTATACGACAATGGTTATAAAGTTAAAATGAGCATACATTTAGTAGATGTGATGATATGGCCAAACGAAGTTAATATCTTAATCTTAAAGAAAAACAGAGACAGCGAATCAGTAACGGAAATACTGAGGAAAATCCAACAGATATTCAACAATGAAGTGGAACCAGAAATAGAAAAGATTGAACGAAAGATTATGAAGGAAAATCAAATAATCTTAGTAAAACAAGCAATCGATCAAACGAAGAAATATATTAACAGATTTAGGGAAAGATGGCCGCAGCTAATGAAACAGTTTGTCAAAGACGTACGGGGTACTGAGATTATGGGATTTGAATATAAACGAACAACGGAGTTGATATCAAAATATGGTGAATACGAGAGAATCAGATGTGAACAAGAATTACCATGGCCATCCAACAGAAAAGTGACAATAGTAAGAGAATCACTGAAGAATAGTCATTTAAATAAACACGAAGAAATGATCAAAACATCACATGTCGAAGACGACATTTTTGGAAAAGGCCGGAGTGGAAAAAATGACAAAGACCATAACGACAAAAATGAGGAAGACGACGGGAACCATGAAAGGAACAACATAAATGGGAATTCAGGCGAACGAGATAATAAAGAAGACAAGGAGTCAGAAGATGACGACGAAGACTTGAAGGATACTGAGGACAACTCAGACCAAAGTGAAGACAACCAACATAATGAAACAGAGAACGACAAACTAAAGTCCCCACTGCATAACATAGTAATGCGGAAGAATCTAAACCAGTCACTCCTACTACAAATTATCCTAATAATACTAACGTCAATTTGCCTAACAGAAACGAAAAATACGCGAATTACGAGAGGAAATCTGAAAGAAGGCGAACTATTCATGATAAAAGTCAGCGGCAACGACGGAAACGCGGTCGGGATATGCATCCAATTGATGGAAGGAACCGGAGTAAGTTGTGATTTTAGAACGATAACAAAAGGGAGGATTTTCAATAGTCAAAATGGAGAACCTGAATTATGCGGAGACTACAACATTTGCGAAGACATAACATCAGAAGAAAAAGAATTGGAAAGAGCTAACGAAACCGGAGTACATGTCGCAATTAAAGCTACAATGGAAGGTATCGAAATAATAGATAAAGGAAATTTGCCAACAACGCAAATATGTTTTAGAGATGACGAAGACATATGTATAACGGTGGACATGAAACGAGATCGCGAATTTTTTTGGACAAACGTAAAACCAAACACCAACATGGTGGTATGCGCAGGTACCCAGGCAATAGTGGTATGTAAAGCAGTTAAAACCGCGCAAATAAAAAGCAGGCCAAAAAGTATGGCTAGTAAACGATATCAACCAAGGATCAAAACCGGCAATTAAGAAACCCCAGAAACAATCCCGTACGAGAATGATAAGAGGACAGCACCAAACCAAGAAAAACACAACAGTAATATGGATCAAAGATGAGAGACGAGAAGTACTAGTAAATGTCGAATTCAACAAGAAAAGAGAAGAAGTAATCACGGTCAGAAACCAAGGTGAAGAACCAATAGTAAGAGTATGTGTATTAAACAGGACAGGAATAGTCGACTGCATAGAAACACTACTTGACAAAGGTGCAGAAGTTAAAATGACAATAGGAGAAAGAAAGGGACGATACCACATATGCGTTCTTAAAAACGGAAGCGAGTTAAGTTCATGCCAAGCAATAAACAGACAACCACCACGGATGATAAACATACTATTGACAACCAGAAAACCAAAGAAGTGGAAAAGCCAAAGGAAACGAACATCTAACGGCAGAAGAAACGAAACAGTTATACCAGATGCTCAAGAAAAATAAAACACAGGAGGCAAACTACAACAGAAACTAAAATGATGATAACGACAGGAAAATTCAACAACAAGACACTGATAACCGTTAAAATGATGTGGATCGCTAGCGCAATAATGATTGCAGTGATAACATCAATAATAATCCAATGGATAAGAACCTCCAAAATATGTAAACAAAAACCTAAAGGCAGAAAAAGATGGCCACAAGTGGAGAATTCCGAATATGGTATTCCAACAGAAAACCCGAATCCAGAAGAGTACGAAGCGATTGAAGATCCAAGGTCAAGCAGACTATGGACGCAAGAATTACTCAGAATACAAACCCTAGACGATTGGGTAAACGAATTTGACATATACCGGCTAACGGATGAAAGATATGGGGGGATGCGCACATTGCATTCAGGTCCCCTGGCAACAATGGTATAAGAAAGTGATGAGTCGATGTAAATAGTGTGTATATAAACGTGAGGGTAAAAGTAGTTTAGTAGATTAGTAATATGTTCAAAAAAAAAAAGGTACAAAAAAATGGGTAGGATAACTACGTATTATGAATGAATCAGAGAAACGAGGATCAAGTATATCAAACGAGGATACCACATGTTGTTGAATTGGGAAATCAACCACTAGTAAACATTAATCAGACATAAATAGTAGAAATTGATACAATTACAACGATAAACCAACCAAGTCAGTCAGCAGGATCAATGTGAAGAATACAATGTGAATTAATGACAAATGACAAACCATACCCAAGAATATCAGTTACGTAATTAGAATGCGTTAATGGAGAGCATCAATAGAACCTCGATATATATAACAAGAATAAAAGAGCAACAACAAATAATCGCACAAATAGAATACAATAGCAAACAGTTGATAAGCCAAAAAAAATGGCAGGCAGGAGAAATCGGGAGATTACACGAAAACCGTCAGCATGATGATATTGAGTTTAGTTGAGTGGATAACCGGCCTACCAGGAACTGGAGAACCGGACTCAACAAGAGAGGCATAAAAGAAGGGAAAAGTAGCCCTGTAAACAAACAAAATTATAGCCAAAGTAGAAGCTCCGAGATTAAACGATATCATGGCAGAATGCCGAGGAAAGTGGAGAGAAGTGGAGGAACAAAACTATTAATTATGAGCTGATAAGAAAATATTAGGTCAAGTCAGATGAATTCGAGGAGAGACTATTGTGTGTGGACGAAGTGTGTAGAAGATTATTAATAGGAACACGTCAAACCTGTGAGGATGTAGATTATGCCATGAAGGTACTACACGACTTGTAACAAGAAAAGCAGAAATTAAAAAGAGAACCACAGCAAGAATCAGCCACATCCCAGATGACAATAATAATAAAAATCTTAGAAGAAATAAAGCAGCGAATAATGATGTCTGTCAACGAATGTCCGAGCAACAATGAAGCAAAGACGCTCGAAGAAATAAAGGAAAGGGTAAATAACGCAGTCAAAGAAAAGCCAATTACTCAAGATGAAATAATAAAAACATTGAGAGAAATATAGATGGAAATAATAACAACTATGAACCAAATCCCGATGAACCATGAGACAATGACCAAAACTTTAGAAGGAATAAAGAGGAGAATATCAATTACCTTCAACGAAGACTTTGCATACTAAAATGTCCTAATAAAGATGTTCACGGAAATCTGGAAAGAAGTAATGACGACAGTAAACAATACCCTACAAACTGAATCAAATAACCTCGAAGAGGAACTCAACTCGACTGATACAATCCAACTAATGAAAACAGTGAGCATGTGACGAGAGATAAAGAAAGAAGTGGCAATCAAAACAAGGTCAACAGAGAAAAAAAAATAATAAAAAAAAAAAATTGTTTTTGAATGTAAAGAAAACCCCGAATCCATAACAGTACTGATCCTGTTAGCAGCGAATCTCATGATAAATAACAATACTGAATTTGATAGCCCTTAAACCTACTCAAATCCATAAAAGTACAAAAACTCAAGTTGAAAGAACAATTCCGAAGCATCCGCATTCTAATAGAAGAACCAATACCCAGAGACCAAATTTATCAAATCTATCAAATCTATCTTCTAAAATCTTCAAATCTAGAGCCGTCATCGAGATGAGATCCCAAACAACCGAGTGTTTAAATCCTGATATAAACCGACAATGATCCTGATATAATCTGACAACGATCTTGAGTTGATTGAAAATGTTCTTATTATGTGTTGACAATGATCCTGATTCGATTGACAATGATCTGAAAATGATCTAAATTTGATTTAACAATGATCCTGACATGATTCGACAATGATATGATTTGACTATTATTGTGATTTGATGCCAATATTATATATTACTTTGATATTATTTGAGCATAACAATTTGATTAAATTTTGTGTGGACCGACCGTGGTCTTCTTTCTCTTCATCTTTAAACCAATCTGTAGCATGTAGCGTATCAGTAGAAACTTTTTATGTATGTGGGTATTGAGGTCACGACCCTGTAGCTCGTGGATCCAATTACATGTAGGCACTTGTAATACAGTGCAACCAATTCTGTCTAATTATATCTTGAACTTTTGATTAAATTGCGGGTCGCAATTTTATGGGCCCCCGAGTGTTTTATGTTGGGCTAGAACTGATTTCTAGACCCAAAGTTGGGAATGGGACGAAATGTGTCAGTACACAACACGCATACCCAGCATTAAGTTTACTTAAATAAAAATATATAAAACACCAAGTAAACAATGATAATAGAGAGATAATATACCCAAAAATAAAACATTTGAATTAAAAATAAAATAAAACACGAGCAAGAAGTATTACACGAAAACTTACTCAAATATAACCGAAAGACATAAAACAACAAAAAACAAATTCGAATAAAGGCGATTAGTAAAAATTAAAAAAGAAAATTAAAGAAAGTCTTCATAAAATCTTACGTAAAGAAAATTATATCGATATTTTGAATAAAAATCCAGAACAATTCATAAAAATGGCGAAATCCATCATGACGGCCAAACGACCCAATAAAATTTATAAAAATAAATATTTAGTTTAAAAAATAATATTTTAGTTTAAAAAATAAATATTTTAGAAAAGAAATCATAAAAAACAATTTAAAAATAAGAAATAGATTAAATTTAGCATGGAATGTTCTGGAGGCAAATTTAATAAAAAATAATTCGAAAATAAAATTTCAAAAATAAAAACAAAAATTCTTACTGAAAAATCGCCATCAAAATCGATAAAAATTAAAAATCGAATGTTCGAGAATTAAAATAATCTGAATTTGTTTTACTGCATCAATGCACGCATGTATACTTACACGTCAAACAGAGGCTATATAAACTAACACATTTCGTCACTTTTTAAGCAAAAAAATGCAAATGCAAATGCTTGCTCTTATGCCAAATTTTTGATTTTGATTTTCCTGAGATTGTAAGTAAGGACGATTTCATTGTGAATTATAAATTATTATTATTGAAACTTTGTTTTCATTATTTCTATTTAATTATAGAGGTGTAGATTTGAATGAGATCGTCGGTTATCAATGATTTTGAAGCGAGATCCCAGCCAAACCTGCACCTATGCACTTTATCATTTATGAATGCACAGTTCATAATAATTTCGGGTCATCGACCCTACATGCACTAAAATCATAATCTTAACCAGAGGTCGCCACGAACTATTGGTGTTTAACCATGAGTAGGGCGTATAAATCCTTCTTGGTAGTTGGCATAGTCACAGGGACTATGCGGACGAAATAATTATGGGAAACTAATTGTGGATACATATTACAATAGGGCCTATCGTACCGTACTCAGTGTAGTCGGGAAAGTAGGTAAATTTTAATTAAATCGACCTTTTCGTTAACTTACATACCTAAATTAACACTTAAATTATACTATTTTGCACACAACATTAAGAACTGATAAACGGGGAATATCCCCTGACTCAAATTTCACACAATACAACATGCTAGTGTAGCTGGTTATTTCTAAACGAATCCCTCTTAAACTATAAATTCAATGTGAACCTAAGAAACTAATTAACTCAAAATAACAGGGAGATCCCTGCGCAAAAATTTTTTAAGGCAATTAAAGACTTAAAAATTTTGAACCATTCCCTGTAAGAATACTGCAACCTAAAGTTCATGCGATGAGTAGGACCTAAGATGTTATAATCTCAATCGCACTGGTAAGCGAACTAATATCTATAGATGCCCACAAAATAACCTATTTTGATGCAAACTAAATTTCTCTATCGTAATGGTCTTGGTATGCGCAAACTCCCGTAGACATATTGATAAAGTCTCTTTATCTATAAACTACTAATATCATATCTATAACTTATAAGTTCGGGCAACATCTTCACATTATTCTACACTAAATTGAATAGACTCTAAACTAACTATAAAAATATAAATCGTAAACCCATAAAAGTATAAATCATCCTCTCAATTTCATAAAAATGTGAATTGTACTTATAGATTTAATTTCTTCAAAATATAAATTATGGTTAGTTATAAAGGTATAAATTATAAATTTAATTTCTTGAAATTATAAATTACAAATTTGTATTGACGATAAAAATTATAAATTATAACTCTAAGTTAATTATAAAAGTATAAATTATAAAATTTTATTAGCTTTAGAAATATAAACTATAAATTTAACTTCATAAAAATATAAATTATAAAATTATATTAGCTTTAGAAATATAAACTATAAATTGAACTTCGCCAAATATAAATTATAAACTTAAAAGTATAAATTATAAAATTATATCAGTTTCTAAAATATAAACTATAAATTTAACTTCATAAAAATATAAATTATAAAATTATATTAGCTTTAAAATATAAACTATAAATTTAACTTAACTTAGATTGCCTTTAACATCATAGTTGAAAATTTTTCATCAAAGACCCCCCCTAAACCATATAGTCATCAACTACCACCTAAATATACTAAATTAGCTTATCTTAATATATATTTAACTTATAGTATATTTTAAAATATAAATTGTAAATGTTCATAAATGACCCCCCTCCGAATTATACATTCATTATCCATTGCATAAATATCCTAAATTAACTTATTTTAATATATATGTAACTTATAGTATATTTAAAATTCTAAATTGGAAATGTTCATAACTGACCCCTCAAAATTATACATTCATTGTCCATTACTTAAATATACTAAATTGACTTATTTTTAGTATACATTTAACTTATATTATATTTAAAAATATAAATTGTAAATTTTTATGAATGACCCCCTCAAAATCATACAGTCATTACCCATTACCTAAGCATACTAAATTAACTTATCTTAATATATATTTAACTTATATTATATTTTAAAATATAAATTGAAAATTTTCATAAACAACCCCCCTTCAAATCATGTAGCCATTAACTATTCCTTAGGTATACTGAATTATATCATCTTCGTATAGAGTTAAATTATATTTCAAACCAAAAAAAAATAATTCCATAATTTTTCGTAAATGATTCCCCCCATATGTGGTAATCTTGTAAAAATATAAACTTACATTTATTATTATTATTAACATTATTATTATTATCGTTATTAATATTATTATTATTATTATTATTATTATTATTATTATTATTATTATTATTATTATTATTATTATTATTATTATTATTATTATTATTATTATTATTATTATTATTATTAGTATTATTACCATTAACATTACCACTCTTATTATTATTATTACTATTATCATTATTATTATTATTATTATTATTATATTATTAAAATAATTATCTTTATTTCATGAAAATAAAATTATAAACCAAATTATTGATTTTGGGATTCCCCTATCACTAAATTTAGCTTCAATGGCCCTATCTTCCAATAAAATTATCGGAAACCACTAAAATCTATTCTTAGTAACACCCCCCCCCCCCCAGATAATATAATGGTCGCAAACGACATCAATATTAATAATTTAAATTATATACATATATAGGTATATGTGTGTGTGTATATATTTATATGTATATGTGTGTATATACCAATATCAAATTCACAAAATATAATTTAAAATTATTCTAAATACGCCCCCAAGTTATACTACGAACAGTACTAATATTAAAATTACTAACTTAGGTTATATACATGCAGTTATTTAATCCCTTAAGAATTTTTTTTATTACAAATGTTCGTAATTACTCCCCCCAGGTTGAATAATATTTAAGATAATAGTATTAAATATCAATATAGAATATATACAGATAGATTAAATTTCAAACATCAAAATTTATAATTTTTATAAATTACCCCCCCAAGTTATATATTAATCGGGATCGTGTTAATACTATTAATCAGCTAAGGTATACTCTATTATTAATTAATTGGGTAATTTACTAATACAAAGAGCCAAACTACATTTAAATTTATTACATTTATTAAATACAAGTAAAAAATTGCGAAAGATAAAATCAAATGTACTTACCAGAAGCATTTTATCATAAGCATTCTATCGTTTTATTTTAGCATCATTTAGTGTCAAAATACGAGAAAAAAAATTGTTCCTTCAAAACGCTAAAATATTACCAAAATCATCTACAGAAGAGTAAAAATTATTACTAAAATATTACTAAAATATTACCGAAATCCGTTACACAACATCAGTTCACAATGTTGAGAATTATACGATCCATTTAAATTTCCCGATAAAAATGTTGAATTCCTGAAATAGTCATAAAATACCAACTAACCGGTTCAAGGAGAGGGAATTTGTAATTCAAGGGTATGAGTTACAAATCCGGGCAGAAATGAACCTCAATCCTGGTACAGACCGACATTATGACGGGCCGTTTTGCATCCGTATCTCTAAATATGGGGGATTAACTAAGTGATTACGCTGAACCGGACAACCCGCCTAAGTGATGACAAATTGAGAATCTACGAGGGATTCTGACAATTTGCCAAGCACCGACAGAGCTGAATTGTTCAGCGATATATATTTAAAATGAAAAATATTAAATTTACCATTATAAATTTTAAAAAAAAAATATTTCAAATTATCAAAATTATGTTAATTATAAATAGGTGATTTAAACACCTTGGATTAAATTTTTATTTTTATTATTAATTGAAAATTTAATTTTTAAAAGGAAAAGAAATATGGATAATTGAACTCAACTTTAATTTAATCTGGATTGCCTGAATTAAAATTAAGTATTAATTTTTGGTATTTTGATTGAACGGGAAATTAACCCAACATAAACCTGAATTATGTGTGGTATTTTAATAAATAATTATTAACTTTCACTAGAGAGTTGCCATGAAACATGTGCGTGTGTGCATGAATTGGAAAAATGATGTATGTGGGAGATAAAGGGGATGAATAGGGTATGGTATTGGGAAGACAATCTGGTGAAGGGACCAGGCCAAATCGGACACAAGCCTTCTATCGGCAGTCCGTGAACCCATAGGAGTGTTCGACAATTACAGTGCAAGTAGTGCGCTCACTTTTTGCGAGCACTCACCCTCTTGATACAGTACCAACGTTGATCGCTCAACGGGTATCAAGCGGTAAACAATGTTGTATCTTGGGTTACGCTGGTAACAGCACTAAAGAGCAAAATATTTGATCATCAGTAACCCACCAACTCCAACAATAAT